>UESW01004016.1:377793-406819 GCA_900491605.1 Calamus simplicifolius
TAATCTTGAACTGAGACATAGTCTCGAAAACAGATGAAATATGAGGTACAAGGGTTTGATCATTAATTGATGAAGCACAGTCTCCAGAGCTTCGACTGGATTGGGCAAGGGACAATTCATGAATAATGTGTTGGATTAGATCTTCACTGATATGGACAGTAGTAAGAGTAGCAGGAGCAGGGTTATCATTTCGATAAGAGGGTCCAGCAGCAGTGACATTAGGTGGTTCAGTTAAGAATGATTTTGATCAGCTGTCATTGCGGCAAGGAATGGATTCGGTTGATGGAAATCAAAATTAAAGAAGTTTGAGGAGAGTTAACGTTCTGAGACTGGTTTGGAGGTGGCAAAGAGCTTGATTGACTGGTTCTAGATCTAACCTTAAGCCAAACACCATCCCTTTTGGCATAGTCCATCCGATGCAATGAATGAGCATTAAACACATCGGTGTGACGTAATGCCACAGTAGTTTCTCCCTTAAGTTTTATATTAAATATTCAAAGATATAGGTGAAAACATACCAAAGGGTAGTGCGGCCTTACACCTACTTACGATTCTTTCATAATAGCCATTATTATTTCAGTAAGATCTACAGGATTTCCAATAATATATCGTACATAATGTAAATGTCACGATCAGTGACAACATTGAACGAACCAGCACGAGGAGCAATAATCTTAGCAATAATACTATGAAATAATCTATTCTCAACATATAACATGTTGGCATTAAGAATATCAATGTTACTAGCCTCGTTATCATCTATGCCAAGGATTAAACCAATTTTATAACCTCTTTGCTAGGTAGGATTTCTAGGATACCATCATTAGGAATACTCAAGGCAGAAGCTAGAGTCTTGCTATCAAGGTCAATCCTAGTTTTCTTTATGTAGGATGAAAGAGTTCTAAAACTAAATGTAATATTCTCATAAAATTCTTTAATTAACTCAGGGTAGATTGGCCTTTTGGTGGATAAGATAGATTTCCAACCTTGATTATCAAGGAGTTCCCCTATCTTAAAGTTTTTTTGTTCTAAGAAATTAAAGTCAACTAACCTGCTATGCACAAAAGACTTAGCGGCAATGTGGGTGTTGATTTGAGAAGATGAGGAAGACTTCCTTCGAAGATCAGAATCGTCATCTCTTGCGATTGCTTTCTTCTTGGGAGCCATCCACGATCTTCTAGATAGATTAATAGATAAAGGAGCTAGGAAGTATGATGGAGTGAGGTTAGATGAAAGACGATTTGGTGGAGGATTGATTTGAGGAGGAGAAGCCGGATGGAGAAGAGCCAGATGAATGAGGAGACGGATTGATGAAGAAGATGGGGATTTCATGAATGCAAAAAAGGTATATATAGAGAAAGCCTTGGGCGATTAGCTGGCCAGGTGACTGAATAGTTGCCTGGTTGGTTAATTGCCATGAATGGTGTAAAAAGGAGTGAATCGGCCGATTGGTGGATTTAAATGTAAAGCACTTTATATCTTAAAAGAGGATTGGCCGGTTGGTATTAATTCATCTTTAAAGACTAGCTAACTTCAAGCACACTCAAAGCATTCAATTTCATAAAGAGATTTGATTGAAAGATGTCATGCAACTTTAGTTTTCAGATATGAAAAGTTTTATCAATTAATTCATTAAGTAGTAGGATCAAACATTCTAATTCTCTTCTAATTTCATAAAATTTTGTTTCATCTAGAGGCTTGGTGAAAATATCAGCAATTTGATTCCCAGTGCTTATAAATTCTATTACAACATTTTCATTATTCACATGATCTCTAATGAAATGATGTCTAATTTCAATGTGTTTTGTTCTAGAATGTTGTAAATTTTTAGTTAAGCATATTGTACTTATTATCACATTTTATAGAGATGGCTTTTTGCTTAATGCCATAATCTTCTAATTGCTGCTTAATCCATAAGATTTGAGCACAGCAACTTCCAGCTGCAATGTATTTGGCTCGGCCATAGACAATGCTACTGAAGTTTGCTTTTTGCTAAACCATGAAATTAAGTTAGCACATAGAAATTGGCAAGTACCGCTAGTTGATTTTCTATCAATTTTACATCTAGCAAAATCTGAATCAGTGTATCCTATTAAGTCAATGCTAGATTGTTTATCATACCATAAACCTAAGTTTATTTTATTCAAATATTTGAATATTCTTTTAATAGCAAGCAAGTGTGATTCTTTAGAAAGCTTGATATCTAGCACACATGCATACACTGAATAAAATATCTGGTCTACTAGCAGTTAAATACAACAATGATCCTATCATGCCTCTATATAATTTCAAATCAACAGATTTTCAGTATTATAAGTTTCAAGTCTACATGATGAGCTCATAGGAGTATAATACTTTTTGATGTCTTCATGCCAAACTTTTTGATTATTTCTTTGATATATTTGGATTGGCTTATGAAGATCTCATCTTTGCTTTGTTTGATTTGTAGTCCGAGGAAGTAGTTTAGCTTTCCCATCATGCTCATCTCGAACTCTCCTGCATGAGCTTAGCAAAGTCCTTGCACAAAAATTCATTAGTGGCACCGAATATGATATCATCAACATAGATTTGAATAATTAATATCACTATTTTGTCTTTTAATAAATAGCGTTGTATCCACGTTTCCTCGAATAAATTCATTATTAATCAAGAATTTGCTTAACCTTTTATACCAAGCCCGGGGTGCTTGTTTCAAACCATACAAAGCTTATTCAACTTAAATACATGATTTGGAAACAAGTGATTTTCAAAACTGGGTGGTTGTTCCACAAAAACTTGTTCAGCAATGTATCCATTTAAGAAAGCGCTTTTAACGTTTATTTGATATAATTTAAACTTCATAAAACAAGCATAAGCAAGAAGCAATCTAATAGCTTTTAATCTAGCAACTGGGGCATAAGTTTCAACAAAATCAATTCCCTTCTTGATTATAATCCTTAGCTACTAATCTTGCCTTATTTCTAATTATATTATCATGTTCATCTAATTTATTTCTATAAACCCATTTAGTTCCAATAATTTGATGATCATGAGGTCTTTCAATAAGAGTCATACATTATTTCTTTCAAACGGGTGAAGTTCCTCATGCATGGCATTTATCCAATCAACATCATTTTTAGCATCATCATAGTATTTAGGTTCAATTTTAGATACGAATGCTAAGTTATTACAGTATCTCTAAATGATGATCTAGTTCTAATACCTTGAGATAGATCACCTAAGATTTGATCTTTAGGGTGACTGAGAACGTACCTCCAACATCTTTCTAATTCATCATTACCTTGTGAAGCTTCTGGTAGGTCAGCGTTCCCTTCTTCATTTACCTCTTGAGTATCTGATTCATCTTTATCCTTTAAAGTGGTGTCCTTGAGTTGAACTTCAATCTCATTTGCATCATTTATACCTTTTCTCTTCCTCAATGGAGGATCATTAGATTCATCAAAAATAACATGAATATATTCTTCTACTACTAGAGTCTTTTTGTTAAATACTCTAAAAGCTCTACTATGCAAAGAATAATCGAGAAAAATTCTTCATCAGATTTGGCATCAAATTTATCAAGGTTTGATTTTTCATTATTTAAAACAAAACATCGGCATCCGAACACATGAAAATAACTATGTTTGGTTTTCTTCCTTTCCAAAGTTCATAAGGAGTCTTTTTCAAAACAGGTCTAATCAATGCATGATTTAAAACATAACATGCAGTGTTGATAGCCTCTGCCCACAAATACTTTGGAAGATCGCTCTCATACAACATGGTACGAGCCATTTCTTCTAAAGTTCTATTCTTTCTTTCAACTACTCCATTTTGTTGAGGTGTTCTTAGTGCAGAAAAATTGTGTTCAATTCCATTTTTATTATAAAATCTTCAAAAGATTTATTTTAAATTCTTTTCCATGATTACTTTGAATTGATAAAACAAAGAATTCTTTTCATTTGTAATTCTTTTAAATAATTTTTGAAATACGGGAAATTCTTCGTGTTGAGAAAGTATTGAAACATAATTGCCCCAACTTTATTGATATTGATGATTACTAAAAACCATTGAGTTCATTAATAGATATAATGAGTTTATTTAAATGAGCAATAATTTATTTTGAACATCAATGAAAATGCTAAAGTTTGACTTTAATCAATTTTGAAAGTAACTTTAAGCTCAATGTTTAAACTTTCAAAAAGAAATTTAATAATTCATGTTTTACTCAATGAGTTTTTGGAATAGTTCTTGAATCAATTCTAATGTCAATTTATTGAATTCAAGTCAAAACAATGAATTAAAATGAATCTGGAACGATTTTAATGTCAATCAGAAAAGTTTCTGATTTTTGATACGTTCCGGAGTCGACTCCTGAGTTTCAGAGTCGACTCCGCTCAGTGTACAGAAATGTGCATATGTGTCGAGTCGACCCACGAAATTTGTCGAGTCGACCTCTGATTCTGTCGAGCCGACTCCTTGACTATGCGAGTTGACTCCGCTCAAACACCAGAAGAGTATTTTTCTGAGCACCTCGCGAGTCGACCCCAAGCACTTCACGAGTCGACTCCCGACTTTCAGGAGTCGACACTTCACTTTTGGTGAGTCGACCCCTAACCTTTATAAACATTTCTATTTTGGTAAGACGGGCTCGAGCCGACTCGGGAAAAGCATGAGTCAACTCCAGCAAATCTGGGCGAAATTTTTACGGATGCCAACTCAGCTCCAACGGTTAGTTTTTTGATTAACGGCTATTTTTCCTTGTCTCTAACGGATATATTTTTGCAGAATCTATAAATAGAGGAGCTCTTTTCAAATCAAAGGCATGAATAGAAATCAAAAAGAGAGAAAAGAATATCTTTCAAAAAGAGGGAAAAATAGAGAGCTTTATTTGAGAAATCTTCTAGTTCAAAATAGAGTGATTCAAAACGAGTGAAATCAAAGAGGAAGTTTCGTCTGCTTCAGATCTTCAATCCACAAAGTCAAAAGAAAATCCAAAAGCTCTTCAAAGATCAAATCAAAGGATTTCAACATTCAACAAAAGGAGAAAAAGCCTCATCTCAACTCCAAAGTTTTCAAACGGTCAAGAATCTTGCTGAGGCCTGATTCAATACTTCAAGAGGAGTTGAAGAGGAGAAGAAGAAAGCCAAAGCCACAACCATCTGCAATCTTATCAGGCTTTTCTTACCCTTTTATACTTCATTTGTATATTTGCTCAAGGGGAGCATTTCAATCTAAACACTGTTATTTTGGTTGTTTGCTGATTCAATCAGTGGATTGAATCAGTGGAGGTTATTATACCTCGTAGCAAGCCGGAGTGCTTGTGTTGGGTTAGTTGTGAGCCCGAAAAAACAACGTGTAGGGTTTTGTGCTGGTAAGCCCGTGTAAAACTGGCTGGGTTCGTTGTGATCCCGGAAAACAACAAGTTTGAGTTGTGAGCTTGGAAAACAACTGCTGTAATCTGGTGAGATTATAGTGGTGGTCCCAAGTGAATCTTGGGAGTGGACGTAGGTGTTGGTTGCACCGAACCACTATAAAATTGTCGTGTGTTTGCCGTGCCATATTTTCTCTCTCTCTATCTCTTTATTATTACTGCTTGTGTGTTGATTAAAGTTAGCCTCTCACTTGCACATCTTGCTAACTAATAAACTAAAGTTAAAAAGACTTAAATTTTTAAGAACCCAATTCACCCCCCCCCTCTTGGGTTGCCATCTGGGCCAACAATTGGTATCAGAGCAAGTGCTCATTTAGAATTTGATCTCATGATCAAGGGCTAAGATCCTTATGGCAACACAAAGTGGTTCATGTTTTGCTGAAGGTCATTCTACGAATAGACCTCCTTTATTTAATGGAACCAACTATTCATATTGGAAAGCTAGAATGAGGATATTCATTCAAGCTTCTGACTATGAATTATGGGAGTAATAATAAATGGACCTAGTACTCCACACACGTAGTTGAAGGCACTATTATTCCTAAGCCCGAAAGGGATTGGAATGATAATGATAGGAGAATGGCACAACTAAATGCTAAAGCCATTAATATTTTATATTATTCCCTAGACTCTAATGAATTCAACCGAATCTCAACATGTAATTCCACAAAAAAAATTTGGGATAGGTTGGAATTACACATGAAGGAACAAAACCAAGTTAAGGAATCAAAAATAAATATTTTGGTTCATAAATATGAATTGTTTAAAATGAAACAAACTGAAACCATCACATGCATGTTCTAGATTCACTGATATTGTGAATGGTTTGAAAGTCTTGGAAAAGTTTATACTAACTCTGAGCTAGTTCGCAAAATTCTTAGGTCACTTCCAAGGACATGGGAAGCCAAGGTGACCGCCATACAAGAAGCCAAAGATATGAACATCCTACCATTGGAAGAGCTTCTTGGTTCGCTGATGACTCATGAGCTTCAAGTTAAACAACATGTCAATGAGGATGAGTCAAGAAAGAAGAAGACCATCGCCCTCAAGGCTGCGGAAAAGGAAGTAAGCAGCAGCGATGATGAAGAGGATGATGATGATGAGACAGCCCTCCTTGCAAGGAAATTCAAGAAATTTATGCAAAGAAGGAGGCCCTTCCACAAAAAGAGATTTGTTTCAAAAATGGAAGGAGAAAAAGAAAAGGATAAGAAAAAGGAAAAGGACAAAGAGAAGGAGCCCTTAGTATGTTATGAATGTAAAAAGCCAGGGCATTTTAGATATGACTGTCCTTTACTTAAGAAGGCCTACAAGAAAAAGAAAAAGGCCTACATGGCAACTTGGACTGACAGTGAAGAGTCTTCTTCCGAAGAAGAAGAACAAAAAGAAGTTGCTAATGTTTGCTTCATGGCGGACGACAACGAAGAGGTAAGTACCGAAACCCTCGATGATGAATTTACATTTGATGAAATGTTTGAAGCTTTCAATGAATTGATGATTGATTTCAAAGCTTTGAAAAAGAAATACAAATCCTTGAAAACTGAAAACTTAAATTTAATTAAAGAGAAAATTGAATTAAATCTTGCAGTTAAGGATGTAAAAGATAAAGTGGAAACACTTCTTAATGAAAAGAATGATTGTGTTCATAAGATTGATTTGGTAAAATCTGAAAATGAAAATCTAATTAAAGAAAAAGAATCAACTGTAATGAAAATGATTTTCTTAAGAAAGATGTTAAAAAGTATAAAGATATTGTTGAGAAATTTACTCTAAGCTCAACTAAACTAAATATGATTTTAGATAGTCAAAAAGCAGTTTTTGACAAAGCAGGTTTAGGGTATAACACATTTAGAAAGCAAAAATTATTGAAAAATATTTTTGTAAAAGGTAACCAAAGTAATATTACTTGTTTTAAATGTAATCAAAAAGGACATAAATCTTTTAAGTACAAAACAATAAGTAATAATGAAAAATTAAACACTAAAAGAAGGAAAATTTGGGTTCCGAAAGGAACAATTTTTATTGCTACTAACCATGAAGGACCCAAGAAAGCTTGGGTACCTAAACATAAAGTTTAAATTATGTTGCATGAATGTCTTGTGGCCAAAAGATCAAAGAAAAAGTGGTATCTTGATAGTGGCTGCTCAAGACATATGATGGGTGACAAAGAGGAATTCATCACCTTAGAAGAAAAGAAAGGTGGAGTTGTGACGTTTGGCGATAACGGTAAAGGTCAAATTATGGGCCTTGGTAAAGTTCGCATAACTCCATCTATATTTATTGATAATGTACTTTATGTTGATGGTTTAAAGCACAATTTAATTAGTATAAGCCAACTATGTGATAAGAACTTTAATGTTTCATTTAAATCTTCTATTTGCATAGTATCTGATTCCATTAATGATAGCATTGTTTTTACTGGTTATAGACATGGTAATGTGTACTTAGTTGACTTAGACAAATTATCTGAAAGTAGTCATTGCCTAATTGCTGACAATGCTAACATAAATGATATTGGATGGTTATGACATCGTAGATTTGGTCATGCAAGCACACACCTTATTTCAAAACTAATTAAGATGGATTTAGTTAAAGGTTTACCTAAGTTAGATTTGAAAATAACAAAATCTGTGATGCATGTCAATTTGGAAAACAAACTAGAAGTTCTTTCAAATCTAAAATGTTGTTTCAACTTCTAGGGCTTTAGAGCTACTTCACATGGACCTTTTTGGACCAACTAGAACCACAAGTCTAGGAGGAAAGAAATATGGTCTAGTGATTGTAGATGATTATTCTAGATATACTTGGGTAATGTTTTTAGCTCACAAAGATGAGACTTTCTCGATATTCCTGAAATTCTTCAAGAAAGTCACAAATGAGAAAAACACTACCATAGTATCTCTAAGAAGTGATCATGGAACTGAATTTGAAAATCACCTATTTGAAAGTTTCTGCACTGAAAATGGAATTAATCATAATTTTTCAGCCCCTAGGACTCCACAGCAAAATGGTGTAGTTGAAAGGAAAAATAGGACTCTAGAAGACATGGCCCGTACCATGCTATGCGAAAGTAACCTACCAAAGTACTTTTGGGCGGAAGCTATTAACACAGCATGCTACATCTTAAATCGAGCCCTAATAAGACCAATCTTAAAGAAAACACCTTATGAATTATGGAATGAAAGAAAACCCAATATAAAATACTTTCATGCATTTGGATGTAAATGTTTTATTCATAATAATGGTAAAAACAATTTAGGTAAATTTGATGCTAAATCTGAAGAAGAAATATTCTTAGGATATTCAACAACTAGTAAAGCATATAGAGTATTTAACAAGAAAACATTAGTAGTTGAAGAATCCATTCATATAGTTTTCGATGAGTCTTTAGCATCTAGTTCTGAAAAGCTTGATGATGAGGAAGATACAAACATAATTGAAAAGATCTTGAAAAACTTAATATTGAAGTATCTTCAGATCATGAGCAAGAAGCTAAAGATGATGATTCACATAAGGATGATGATGTCAATATTGATCATAATGATATAGATCTTCCAAGAGACTGGAGATATGCCCATAGTCATCCCAAGGAATTGATTATAGGTGATCCATCTCAAGGAATAGATCATACATGAGAAATATTAGTAATCATCTTGCATTTGTCTCTCAAATAGAACCTAAAACTATTGAAGAAGCCGAGAAAGATAATAATTGGATGATAGCAATGCAAGAAGAACTTAATCAATTTACTAGAAATAATGTTTGGACTTTAGTTGAAAGACCTAAAAATCATTCAGTAATAGGATCAAAATGGATATATAGAAATAAATTAGATGAAAATGGCATAGTAATTAGAAACAAGGCTAGATTGGTTGCTAAAGGATATAATCAAGAGGAAGGTATTGATTTTGATGAAACCTTTGCACCTGTAGCTAGATTGGAAGCCATTAGATTGTTACTTGCATTTGCATGTCACATGAATTTTAACTTATTTCAAATGGATGTTAAAAGCGCATTTTTAAATGGATTTATAAATAAAGAAGTTTATGTAGAACTCATTTTTGAGTTATTAGATTTTCAATCCTTGTTATGTACTGAAGTTTTTATTATGCTTTCATTTTGAAATCAATGTATTGAACATCTTGATGTATTAGACCTTTAATGAAATGAATTCTCTATATTGATTACTCAATGTATTTCCTTATTTCAATGAATGAATGAAATTGTCAAATCTTATCTTGTTTGAATGAATGTTTATGCTTCTCTACCTTTTTGTTGATAACAAAAAAGGGGGAGAATTTTATAGTTTTATGATTGTGATACATTTGAGAAAATCAAAGTAATCAATGAGATAAACAATGGGATATTTATTTAAATTTCATAGGGGGAGCTACCTCATTAAGGGGGAGCCTAAGCCTAACTATGAAAACAAAATAAATTCACTATACAAACATGCATAAACTCAATGTTTTTGTCATCATCAAAAAGGGGGAGATTGTTGAGAAAGTATTGAAACATAATTGCCCCAACTTTATTGATTTTGATGATTACTAAAAACCATTGAGTTCATTAATAGATATAATGAGTTTATTTAAATGAGCAATAAATTTATTTGAACAATCAATGAAAATGCTAAAGTTTGACTTTAATCAATTTTGAAAGTAACTTTAAGCTCAATGTTTAAACTTTCAAAAAGAAATTTAATAATTCATGTTTTACTCAATGAGTTTTTGGAATAGTTCTTGAATCAATTCTTAATGTCAATTTTATTGAATTCAAGTCAAAACAATGAATTAAAATGAATCTGGAACGATTTTAAAGTCAATCAGAAAAGTTTCTGATTTTTGATACGTTCCGAAGCCGACTCCTGAGTTTCAGAGTCGACTCCGCTCAGTGTACAGAAATGTGCATCTGTGTCGAGTCGACCCACGAAATTTGTCGAGTCGACCCCTGATTCTATCGAGCCGACTCCTTGACTGTGCGAGTCGACTCCGCTCGGACACCAGAAGAGTATTTTTCTGAGCACCTCGCGAGTCGACCCCAAGCACTTCACGAGTCGACTCCCGACTTTCAGGAGTCGACACTTCACTTTTGGTGAGTCGACCCCTAACCTTTATAAATATTTATATTTTTGGTAAGACGAGCTCGAGCCGACTCGGGAAAAGCATGAGTCGACTCCAGCAAATCTGGACGAAATTTTTACGGATGCCAACTCAGCTCCAACGGTTAGTTTTTTGATTAACGGCTATTTTTCCTTGTCTCTAACGGATATATTTTTGCAGAATCTATAAATAGAGGAGCTCTTTTCAAATCAAAGGCATGAATAGAAAATCAAAAGAGAGAAAAGAATATCTTTCAAAAAGAGGGAAAAACAGAGCTTTATTTGAGAAATCTTCTAGTTCAAAATAGAGTGATTCAAAACGAGTGAAATCAAAGAGGAAGTTTCGTCTGCTCCAGATCTTCAATCCACAAGAGTCAAAAGAAAATCCAAAAGCTCTTCAAAGATCAAATCAAAGGATTTTCAACATTCAACAAAAGGAGAAAAAAGCCTCATCTCAACTCCAAAGTTTTCAAACGGTCAAGAATCTTGCTGAGGCCTGATTCAATACTTCAAGAGGAGTTGAAGAGGAGAAGGAAGAAAGCCAAAGCCACAACCATCTGCAATCTTATCAGGCTTTTCTTACCCTTTTAATACTTCATTTGTATATTTGCTCAAGGGGAGCATTTCAATATCTAAACACTGTTATTTTGGTTGTTTGCTGATTCAATCAGTGGATTGAATCAGTGAAGGTTATTATACCTTGTAGCAAGCCGGAGTGCTTGTGTTGGGTTAGTTGTGAGCCCGTGAAAAACAACATGTAAGGTTTTGTGCTGGTAAGCCCGTGTAAAATCGGCTGGGTTCGTTGTGATCCCGGAAAAATAACAAGTTTGAGTTGTGAGCTTGGAAAACAACTCTGCTGTAATCTGGTGAGATTATAGTGTGGTCCCAAGTGAATCTTGGGAGTGGACGTAGGTGTTGGTTGCACCGAACCACTATAAATTATCGTGTGTTTGCCGTGCCATATTTCTCTCTCTCTATCTCTTATTATTACTACTTGTGTGTTGATTAAAGTTAGCCTCTCACTTGCACATCTTGCTAACTAATAAACTAAAGTTAAAAAGACTTAAATTTTTAAGAACCCAATTCAACCCCCCCCCCTCTTGGGTTGCCATCTGGGCCAACACTTCGTCTTTACTACTTAAAAATAAAACCCATATAAAATGAGAGAAATCATCAATAATAACAAAACCATATCTTTTACCTCCAGACTAGTTGTTCTTGTAGGACCGAATAAATCCATATGCAAGAGTTCCAAAGGTCTAGTGGTTGAAACTAAATTCTTTGATTTAAAAGATACTTGGGTTTGTTTTCCAAATTAACAAGCAATGCTTATCTTTTTCAAAAACTAGTTTCGGTATACCATGCACTAAATCTTTCTTAATTAATTTAGATAATAAATCCATGCTTGCATGAGCTAGCCTACGATGCCATAACCAACTACAATCAATTTTATTATTTGTAGCAACTAGGCAATCAATATTTTTATCATGCAAATCATTTAAATTAACAATGTATACATTACCATGCCTTTGACCAACAAATTTCATGTTTTCATCAGCAGAATTTTTAACAATGCATAATGATGATTCAAATGTAGCATTAAATCTTTTGTCACATAATTGACTTCTACTAAGCAAATTGTGTTTCAGTCCTTTCATAAGTAAGACATCATCAATATAAGCATGAGGTGTGATATATATTTTTTCAATGCCAATAATTTTTCCTTGGCCATTATCACCAAAAGTAACAACTCTCCATCCTTTGCCTCCAAAGTGATGAATTATGATTCATCACCTATCATGTGTCTTGAGCACCCGCTATCCAAGTACAATATCTTTTAGTTGCTCGGGTCGCAAGACATATCTGCATACACAATTTCAAATTTTGCTCTTAGGTACCCAAGCCTTCTTGGGTCATTTAGGGTTAGTTAAGATAGTTCATTTTGGAACTCACATTTTTCTCATATTTTGTGTGTGACAATATAAGCTTTATGTCCTAATTTACCACATTTGAAACATAATTTTGGTGGAGTCATTTCCATGTACATAAATATTTTTTAAAAACTTGTCTTTCAAAAGGATTATATCCAAGACCAGCTCTATGTAAACAGCTCTTTGACTATTTAAAATTATTTCTAATTTTTTTGAGCTTAAAGTAAATATATCAACAATTGGTTTTAATTTATTTACTTTATTTTTTAAATCTTGATTTTTCATTAATAATGATTCATAGTCTTTTGAAATTCTTTTCTTTTCAAGAGTAAGATTTTTGATTTCATTTTTCAAATCCTTGTTCTTTGAACTTAAATTTGCAAAATCATCAACAAGTTCATAGAATGCACCATGTAATTCATCAAAAGTAAAGTCATCTAGAAAGCTAGGAGTTACCTTATCATTATCAGCCATGAAACATACATTGGCTACTTCAATTTTCTCTTCATCTTATGAACTTGTAGCCTCACTGTCGCTCCATGTAGCCATCATTGCTTCTTCTTTACTCCTTTTGATCCTTCTTTAATAGTGGACATTCTGGTCTGATATGTCCAGGCTTTTTGCACTCATAGCATGTAGGAGGTTCACTCTTTTCCTTTTCTTTGCTATGGTCTCCTTTGACAAAATATTTTTTTTTTCCAAACTTTTTTCTTTTCATGAACTTTTTGAATTTCCTTGAGATAAGTGTCATTTCATCATCATTCTCACTATTACTAGTGCTTTCTTCATTTTCATCATTTTGAGTTGCACTCTTCAATGCCATGGTCCTTTTCTTCTTTGATTCATCTTCATCAATATGTTGTCGTTGCTGAAGCTCATGTGTCATCAAGAACCGACTAACTCTTCAAGTGATAAAGTATTGAGATCTTTTGCTTCTTCTATAGTAGTGACCTTTGCTTCTTGTATAGTAGTGACCTTTGCTTCCCATGTCCTAGGCAAAGATCTTAAAATTTTTCTAACAAGATCACTGTTAGCATAAGATTTTTTAAGACTTTTTAGTCCATTAATAATATCAGTGAATCTTGTAAACATATCAGTAATATTCTCAGCAGAATCCATCTTAAATAATTCATACTTATGAACAAGCATATTTATTTTGGATTCGTTGACTTGATTTGTGCCCTCATGGGTAACTTCAAGTCTATTCCAGATTTCTTTAGCAGACATACAAGTAGATATGCGATTAAACTCATTTGCATCAAGAGAACAATAAAGAACATTCATAGCTTTTGCATTTAATTGAGCTAATTTCTTATCTTGCTCATCCCATTGTGATTCAGGTTTTGCAATATCAAGATTGTCAATATTAATAGTGGGTGTGTGTGGTCCATTAATTATGATTCCCCATAAATCATAATCTAGTGCTTGAATGAAGATTTTCATTCGTGCTTTCCAATAAGTGTAATTTATTCCATTGAACAAAGGTGGTCTATTAGTTGATTGTCCTTCAGTCAACATAGATCCCATTTGGATTACTACAGATCTTTGGCTCAAAGCTAATTAAAGCTAGTAATCAAGAGCACTCTGCTCTGATACCACTTGTTGCCCAGATGTAGCAACCCAAGAGGGGGATGAATTGGGTTATTAAAATTAATTACTATTACAAATATGTGCTTTAACCCTAATTCAAAATTACTTGGCAGCGGTGTAGTGAAGTGCACAGAGTGAAAATAACACAAAAAATTAGGCAACCACAAACACAAGAGAATTTATAGTGGTTCGATGCTAAACCCTGCACCTACGTTCACTCCCCAAAATATCCTTTGGGAAATTCACTAATCGTATCACAACGATTACAACCTCTAGCCTTCCCCGGCTAGCCCTCTTGTTTTACAAGGCATAAGGCAGCTAAAACCCTTAGCCTTACCAGGCTAGTCCTCTTGTTTAACGGCACAAGGAAGCCAACAAGAACCAAAGGGTTAACACTAACCTTTTACAAAAGATTCGGAGTAAATGATAAAAGGCAGCTCCTATAATAAGAAAATATTTAGAGAATACTTTACAAATTTGTAGCAAATCCTCAGCAATAAATGAACAATGTCGAGGTGGCTTGAATCTTGATTTGCTTAAAGGCTTTAAAGAGTATGGACGACTTTTCAGCAATGAATGATCTTCAATGCATAGCAACTAGCTTTCAACCATTCCGAAAATATGCAATAAAAGCTTTATTTCTTTGATATCTCTCTTGTATTTCTCTTTTTCAAAATTCGTCATGTTTTGCTTCTAATCTCAGCCATATATAATGATCCAACAGCAAAAAGATCCGTTAGATATAATTGAAACAAATGGAAATAAAAACGGGAAGAAAAGATAACCATTGAGATTATTTCCCTTAAGCATTGAATGCATGAATCCATTTGAGGTAGGAAGAATTCTGTCATATTTCAAAAATCAAAAGTTAGTCTAGCTGAAAATAGCAATCAAAATAAAATAGAGAGAGAGAAGCACGCCCAACAATGGCTAGAAAGACAGCTAACTGGAATTAATTCCAGGTGACTGAGAGCGTTGAAGACGATCGGCCATCAAAAGGGGAAAGAGTCCTTAGCTAGCTAAAAGCTAGCTACCAAGAGATCACACGCCAAAAGCTCAAGAGAGAAGCTAGCTAAAACAATGGTTAGTTAGCTTCCCAGCTAACTAGCAATCAATTCATGCGGCTTAGGAGAAAAAGTCAAATCCCAATAGTTAGCTACTTAGCTAACTAAACCAACAGATAGTTAGCTCACCAGCTAACTAATTTTGAATAGCTTTCGGTCTGCAACAAAAAAGAAATGTTAGAGAGTGAGGAGTTAGCTATTCAGCTAACTGAGCAACTGATAGTTAGCTTCCCAGCTAACTAAGCCAAAAAGCAATAAAGCAATCGTCCAGAGGAGTTAGCTCATTAGCTAACTGATGAAAAGCAGCAGCCATACGCCCAGGGAGAAGCTAGCTCCCTAGTTAGCTAAACCAGAAGTTAGCTAACTCTCCAGCTAACTCAGCAGTGAATCCAAACGGCTTGAAAGAGTGGAAGTTAGCTCTCCAGCTAACAGAAAAAGAGTGGCTCACGGCTTGGAGGATCCTGTGAAAGTTAGTTAGCTAAGAAAGAAACCAGTTAGCTCCAAAACAAGTAGTCAACTAATATGAGAAGCTAGCTAGCTAAGAGAAGCATCATCTAGCTCACCAGTCAGCTAGAAAAGAAGGGCGATTGGCCATGATATATAACAGGAAAATATAGTCAATTAAAAAATAAGCTAGCTAGCTAACAAAGAAGTCAAGTTAGCTAAGCAGCTAATTGATACCTAAGGTACACGGCTGGCACAGTGGCGTTCAAAACCATAGTTAGCTAAAATGAAAACTAGCTAACTGATAAAGAGGCCAAGCTAGCTAACAAGAGCTCTAGCTAGCTAATGAAGAAGCAAGCTAGCTCACCAGCTAGCTCCATAAAGACAAGGCTCGGCCAGGCAATTTTAACAGGCACCTTAGCTAGCTAAAAGGAACTCCAGCTAGCTAACGAAGAAGCAAGCTAGCTCACCAGCTAGCTCCGAAAAATAAACGATCGGCCAAGTCACAGAGACAAGTTGGTAGTTAGCTAAATGACGTGCCAGCTAGCTAGGAAAAGAGCAAGCTAGCTAGATAGCTAACTCCCAAAAATAAAATAGAACAGCCATAGAAATTTGATAGCATAGAGTTTGATAGCAAGCAAATGGCAAGATAAAATGAATTTATGGTCACATAAAATTGTGTATGAAGATACTTACTTGTAGAACATCTGAATTTCTCTGCAACAGGCTTGATTAACCATTGCTTAATTGTTTTGTAAACATCAAAATCAATGTAGGATCAACAGAACTCTTATTTAAACTGGTCGCTCTTTGTAATCTCAATGGCTCCATCTCTTTTTGTTTATTTTTGTTAAATTATATTTAAATATTTATATAAGGTAAACTTAACTATATACAAATGTAGCCAAAAATTTAATTATCTTCTTCATTCTTAAATCCACATAGTTTATGAATTTCAAAGATAGAAAAAAAAGGTAGAATGGCTTCGAGATCCATATAGATCGAAGGATGGCAAAGGGATCAAATCCTAAATTTGGATATATTTGAATGCATCCAAAGTTACCTTATATTTATATTTTATTATTTATTTTGATAGACTTTTATTATAATACCTTTGAGTTCGTATAATTCCTCTTTGTCATGATTAAGCTATATTTGAGTAGATTTTGCCTCAAATTTGATGAGATTTAAATTGGACAATGGGGGACCCACATCAATAATTCAAGCCATTCCTTCCGATCTACTATTGTTAAATGTTTTAAACACAAAAAGTTGTGGGATTTAGAAACATACAGTCCATGTCATATTAGGTAGTAAAAAAATATTATTTAATATTATTTAAACAATCTAATTTTTAACTATTTGATGCATGACCTAGGAATCTTTAAATAGCATGAATTTTAATGTTAAAATATTTTAAAGGTAGTAAATTATATTCAAGGGTTCAATTCATTGGTGCAGGATCTCCATCATTCAATGTAGATATGACTATTCAATGTAGATATGACTAAATTTGAATGGAGTTCTACTTGATGTTAATAACATCATGGTTTGTAACATAGAAATAATTAATTCCTAGAATGAATAAAAAGTTTAAGAATGAAAACTTAAGATTAAATTGTCTCTATTTTAGTTTTATTTAATGTTTTAATTTTTATATTTAATTAATAATAATTATGTATTAGCAATAAAAGAATGGCTAAATGCTTGAGTTATACTACAAATCTAACTTGACCAGATCTGGACCTAAATCTAACATACTTAATCTAAACTTGACCCGATTGGCTTGTTAGATCTAAAATCCTTTCCATGACTCAACTCAACCATACCAAATGTAATCAACTAATAGGTTGGGCCTCCATCTAAAATCATGACCAAATATGAATTGGGTTTGGTTGGGATCAAAGTATGCCTTGGTCCAACCTGTCTTGTTTGCAATCTTATTCATCCTCGATCTAAAACCTTTAATCTTTAATTTTTCTATATGCATGAGTGACTTTTTTTCTCAAAGACTCCTCTCCGTTTAATCCCAAGAACCATCCCAAACTAAGCCATTTGTCTCCCTTCATCAAATATATTTTTTATTTTCCTCCACATTTTTATTTATGATCCATATCATAATATTTGAAGGGACTATAGTGATTCATTCTCCTATATTTCAATAGAAGCAATACACAACAAGTATTGAAAAGTACTAACTTTAAATAAATTAAATTGAAAATTTTGATATTATTATTTACATGATTTAGGTTTGTATATGCTCCTTGTTTGTGTATATAATTTGATCTTTTAAGCATTTGCATGTATATGCTCCTTGTTTGTGGGTAATAATATTCACATTTGTTCGATGTCTAAACTAGAGCATGGTTTGCGCATTACACAGAGTTTCCATTATCCAAAAAGATGAAACTTAAGCATAGTTTATTATATATTTGTTATCAAATTATATAACTACCAGACCTATCATCATTTTTTTAATGAAATTAAAGTGTCTAAGGAAGTATAACAAGTGTATATGTGTCATTTGTTAAGTGAAGAACCAAATAATAAAAACCTTAAGTAGGAAAAGGATTTAAACTTCTACATGCTCTAGCCAATTGACCTACCTTGCACCTTTGATCTCAAAGATGTAGGCAATAAAAGTGGCATAAAGCAGAGAAATGCATCTGAATTATTCTAGCATGGGAAGGCAAAACATACAGAGATATAAACATTTTACGAACAGGTCACTTGGGAGTTAGCATTACATGTTATAATAGATATTAATAGCTTCATTCTTTTTAATTTGTAGAACCCTCTTGATTTACCTGTTATTATGCCATTAAGAGACAAATATAAGATTACATTCATCAAGTAAGAATAATTCAAAAGGCCATAAGGGATCTTTAGAAACTTATAGTTTATAGGTGATAGTTCATGTACACCAAAATACACTTTTACACCTCACCCATGGGTGGATCACAGAATATGATAATTCGCCCCATGTGTGTATAATTGACTTCAAAATTTTGGTTCCATTCAACTAATAATAATCTATTAGAATAAAATTAATCAAATCCAAATATTATATCAATGACTATAGTCATAAAAATCCAAATAAAATTCTAATATCATAATGGAATCACAAAATATTTCTTGAATCAAAAACTATATTAGCTCTCCATGTAACAGATCATCCTTGGCGAGAATCTATGTATTAGCTTCTATCCAAATCCTTTCCATGTCTTGATCTTTAAAACAAAAAGTTTAAAACTTTGTGAGCTAAAGTTTAATAAGTAACCATAGCCATAATTAGAGGGATCAAGTAAGCACAATAGATAAAATCTTTATTTATATTTCAAAACATTCACATTAGTCATCCAGCAAAATTGTAAAATTTAATTAACAGTTTTTACACTTATATAGACTGATTATATATTTAAAATAATAGATAGTGCATAAAGTTTAAAAGAGCAATATCAATTTCTTTCACATTATGCTTAATACACTTATATCTTGTCAAAATGATTTTACATTAATAAAACTTTAATTTAAGTTTCAAATCTATGATAGTAATTCAATAGCCCATAAGATTACAACCATATATAATCCTTATCACAGGGTCCAATAAATAGTTTACCATATTTAACCCTTATAGAGATAGGTCAATTTACTACATATAACCCCTGTAGTAATCGATCATTGTAAAGTTTTAGAACAAATATTAGCCTTTATAAAGTCCTTGACAGGTTGGTACACTAATATGTAGTCTGAATATGAGTTATAACTTATATATATATATATATATATATTTATCTATAAATAACATATAGTTTAATTACTGAACTATTTTAAGTTATTAATTCAAAATTATTCACAACATAATTCAATTATATTACAAAGGTTTATGCATTTATTTTTCAAATTTATCAGAATAACATAGGTAACATAAACTCAAGATACTTACTTAGATTTTTCAAATAGATAGGGTTTGCAAATAAAATTACAAAACTTATAAATTATGCTTTTATGTTACACATATTTTATGAAATATATTCAACCACTCTCTCTCACTCGCACACATGTACGCACATACACATAATTTTGAAATTAAATATCACACACTTTCAGATCATAAAATTAATTTTAATACAATTTAGTAGAAATAACAAATCCGAATATATAGATTCTAATTAAGTAAGATGGTATTTGAATAAACAAATTTAAACCAAAATTTCTTGTAAATAAGCATATAAAATAATTTTAAAATCCATTGAAGAGTCATAAACAAGTCCAAAAGTATTATAACTAGAGTAAGGTTAATTACTTATAATGATCAATTTTGCAATTCAGTTCAAATTCTTTTAAATTGCACTTTATTATCCAACATATTAATTTATTATTATTGAAATATTTTTAAAAAAAATTCTCCATGGTTGTCAATTAAATAATCTATTTATCTCTTATTTTTTACTTTGTTTATATCATAATCCCAGCTAAATAAATTGAGATAATAAGCTATATTCTTGCCTTGATTTGGTAATTAGAGGGGTCAAGCTTGATCAAGACTCAATCTATAATCCACTTACATTGATCAAACAATCAAACTAAAATATCAAGACTGGATGGAACAAGGATTAAAGCTTGGGTCCAATGCACTTAGCCCAATCTCATGGCGAAGACCCCACCCCCACCACACCATACTGGACTGGATCTAATTGAACAAGTGGAGGAGAGAGGAAAGAGAAAGTTGCAAATTTAGTATGATGGAGCCCCATGCCGCCATGGCCATCGCCAAAACCAGGTGGGATCAGTCCATTACAAAGGAATAGAGAACAATCAATAAAATACAATCATAGAGGAAATAGAAGGTGGAAAGACCAACCAAGGCTTGTCAACTGGATGGCATTGCTCCCACAGACTGATGTTGGTCCCCTTGTTGAGCTGCTAAACTACTCTAGCAACCCAAACATGTACAAATCCAGCTAGAAATCTAAACCAAAATAGGGGCTGAATAAGGGACGAACAAACCTCAATTTTTGGTGGCCATTGATGGTTCACTAGTGCACAAAGAGACAGGAAGGAGGATGAAAAGAAAAGAGCAGAAGGAGAAGAGAAGAGCAAGAGGACAAGAAGGTGAAGACAGTGAACCGATGCTTGGCAATGGAGATTGAAGATGATCTGAGCAAGATCCAAAGATGGGACTTATCATTGGCAGAAAAAAAAGGGTGAGGTGCTAAGCTGCATATAGGAGGATGAGGCCTAAATAAACCTCATATCTCAGCTCTTAAAGAGTCCCATAGGGAGATGGTGTTCATCTCATCTTAGGACTCAAATCTTTGCATCAAGTTTTTTTCCCCCTAAAATATCCAAGGTGGTCAAGTGGATCAGGCTTAGTTGTAGAATGGCTTGCCCAAAGGGCCAAATCTTACATACTCAATCCCCCTATTTATAATATTATTTAATGGTTTTTAATTAAAAAACAAGAGTACTATCATTATTGCTCTTTCATTATTTAATGAAATGAATAAAAGAGCTGAAGACTGAAAAAGAGTCCCCAAAAATTAAAGAGATGAGCAATGGTACATTGCTAGCAAGCAAGAAGACTGGCTACCTGCTCAAAACACCTAACTCGAAGAGGGGAAATCTTAAAACCTGGCTCTCTGCCAACAAAATGGCAACTTGCTATTCAGGCCCAACATCTTGTCTCTTTGTTTTTTTAATTATCATTTTTTGTGCATGCAAAAATTAGATTAGCCTTTTGTACATGGTTACACTTATTTTACACAAACATACTCCAATTTCTATTGATATATTTGTTTTGCATGCACTAACTCTTGTATACAAAGTCATTGACTACACATATATAAACTGGCCCTCAAACTAAGTGCGGTAATTTTCCTTTTTTTTTTTATGAATAGGGACTAAACGTAAAATAGGGGACAATAAACTGGAGACCTCAATTTCTCCTAAAAATGAGCGGTAATTATCACTTGTGGTAGCTTTTGATTTTGTGTTATTTCAACTTTAGAGATAATTACATGAATAGTACATGAGTTTATTTCAGATTTTCAATTAAGTCTTTATACTATTTCTTTTTTAATTAAGTATATATATCAATTTATGTACATTTTTTAATTAAGTACTTGATGGACCGCATGACGGCCGTTAGCAATGACTTAAGTATATTATGTTTTTAATTAAGTATATTAACTTATAATTTTTTTAATTAAATTGATTGATTCATAAATTATTTTTAACCAAGTACAAAAGAATATGAGAAGAAAATTATAGAGGCTTTTCTTTGATACTCGTAAATATGCCTAAGATATGAGAGATAGAATGAGAGATTTAAGCTTCAACAAAAACTTTCTAAAAAATAATACTTATACTTAAATTATATTGGTTAAAAAAATTTTAAAGGATATGAAAAAATTAGTCCGATTTTATGAGTTCACACTGAGTCATCGGGTCAATAATATATAAAAAAAAAACTAGCTGATTCATTCAATTTTGATCGAATCGATTATTAACTTGTTCAATTAAAAAATTAGTCTAATTAGGGATCCGATTCATCCATTCACAAGTTGGACTAGTTGGTCTGGTCCAATTTTGATTATTATGATTTTGGATCGATAGATGAAACAAACCTAATTTTGTTAGTTTTTATATTAAAATTATAACTTGAGAACTATGTATAAACATATTTAGTACTTGTAATCATAAATTTAGCAAATTTCTCTATTAATGGCTTTTCATGGTCGACATAAATATATCAAATATTTTATTTTGAAAGTTTTATTTCTAGGATAGTTGTCACTATTTGTGCATAAAATTTATTATTATTAAATTATGATAAATTCATTAATATGTTTAGGTTGAACGCATTGTTTACTGTATGTTCAATTCTCTAGGAATATGTGGCGGTTTCCATGCTTTGGATCAAACAGAGATAGATCAATCAATGGATTAACGACCAGCTGGCAGATGGTCAAGAGTTCCAAGGGTGAGGTTTATTAGAGGACCGCTTGAGCTACTTCCACACCTTGTTGGGTTTGCAGAGCCAAGGTAGTGTTTGATAGCCTAAAAGCTATCCCTGGATAAATGTACGGGATAGCATTTATTCAGGGGATAACTGAGAGAATAAGCATTTTTTTAAAATTATAAGTTTGCCATCAAGGAATAACATTAGTTGTTCCTGGGTTCCCTAGGAATAAGTTCAAGGGATAACCCATGGTTAACCATGGTTAACCATGGATTATCCCCTCTAGTTAAATTTTTTCAGACCTATCCCTTCTAGCTATAACATTTGGGAATAAAGAGGGATATCCAGAGGATATCCTTCCTTATCCTCCATATCAAACACTACCTAAGGATAGCCAGAGGATAAACTCTATCCCGTATACTTATCCATGGATAATATTTTTCCTATCAAACACTACCTAGAGGCCTCCACATCTTTGGAAATTAAAAGGCCTCCACATCTTGGAAATTAAAAGGCCTCCACATACGCTTGTTCTCAATCCCGATCCAACTCCTTCCGGCCACTTTCCTCCACAAAGCGGGTCAGAGAGCGGAGCTGGGCCACTCCGACCGCCGTCGAAATCCTCACCGTGCTTCTTTTCCTGGTAAGAAAGCAGCGGCCCTTTTCTTGATTTTTGCCCTTTTCCGGCTCATGATTGACGAGTTTTTCCTCCAATTTCTTCGGCCATCCACGGATTTGGTTCTTTCCCCTCCACACCGGCCCATCATCTCTCTTTTATTTTTTTTCGATCGCCGTCGTTGGTCGATCAGACATAGCTTTACGATCTTCTAACCGCAACATATATTATCAATCTTTCTGAGCATTATATTGCATCTTTATTATTCCACGAAATGCGAATTATTAGCTTGTGTTCATACATAGATTCAGTAATAATTTCTTCGATGCGGAATATTATCATACCTTGATTCTTTGCTTTCATTGCATGGTCCAAGGTGCGTTCTTGAAATTTACTTTGCTATTTTCTTTTTAACTGTCATTAGAATTCGCTTGATACGGACTGTTTTCTTGATCCCAGCTATCTTCATTTAGCTTTTTTAGGTTGAAGTTCATTTAGTGATACTTTAAAAACAATAAACAGTTTTCCCCTTCTAGTCAGTAGTATTTATTATTATTATTATTATACGAAAAAAGTACTGAATTTAATGATCTTCGATGAATTTGGAAAGGAAGCAATGGGGTAAAAGTGTATCACGATGTACCTAAATCACTATTTTTTCAACCATTGCTGGAAGTAATACTTTGGGGAATCGAGGCATGAATACACACCATATGTGATAATTAACTTGTGAAAATTTCTTGTACTTTCTTTGCTGTTCATCACAACTACCTTGATTACTTCTTCTTGGGTTGAGGTTGGTAAAGTAGTACTACTGAAAGAGATTGAGATCTAGTTTGCTTAACTGATTGATGCCTTGATATTGGACCCAGGTACAATTATTTAGATGAGTTTGATTGGTGTGTATGTTGGCCTTGGTCCATTAGCTGGATTCCTGGACTTATACTCTGGTAAGACTTTTATATATCCTTGGATCTTATCCATAAATCACATCTAATCAGCTTGGTTGAATGCCCTTGTTAATTAAGTAATTGATTCTACAGTAGCATAATATAGATAGAATGTGCTGATTTCCTTCTTATTAACTTTTCAAAAGATTTGATGGGTTGAGCATGTGGTGGAAATGATGGAGTGAAGCCTGTACCCCAGGGAAAGGTGTATTTCCTCCAAATTACTTGCATGAATATGACCTGGTAGTATCACTGCACATTCCTTTCTTTCTATATTTCTTATTATTTTGATATGACATGTGACTTTTAAAATGATAATATCCTTTTTTTTCTCAATTTTATAATTTGCAGACTGGATTTAACTCATATAGAAGTGAAGCATGAAATTTCACATTTCTGCATAGAAGATGAAAGAACTCATTTCTTGCCTCAAATCATTAGGGAACAAGTCAGAAAAGTCTAGAAGGTTCTCAAAGAAGTATTTGGAATGCCATATGAAAAGGTCTAACAATCCACCCTTAATTCATCATCGCTTTTCTTATAAGGTTCCCATTTACTAGATTTTTAGGATAGTAATTTAAGGAAAGAAAGGAATCAGGAAATAGAGTTGCCTTGCTAGAGCACTTGCAGGTGTAAGCATGGTAAATTGTTCTGTTATGTCAAAGACTTTCTAATATCTCAAAAAATATGCAATATTACACCTACCCTTTTACCCTCTGTCCCATTTTTTTTAAAATTAGCAGCAGCAATGCTGGAAACAAACATGTTCACAAATCCTGACAATTTGGCATCAAATGTAAGCTTATAAATAATAAATTCAAGTCTGAGCTTGGGTTTTGCAAGGAATTCGAGCCAGATTCTTCTAGAGAGAGGGATGTAAAAATTGACAATCAGCCTAGTCCCTTATTTGGGGAAAAGATAATAGTTGCTTGAAGTTGCAGATGTAGAACTGATTGATTCTTTGCCTATAAGTTTGCTGCATCGAGAAGTGTTCACAAATGATAGAAAATATATATGCAGAGATTATTCCCAAAGTTTTGCTGCTTGAACTAAATCATGGAGGACTACATGCCTAATCATGTCAGTGTCATTAATTGCGATCTCCTTACCTCTTATCTAACCTTTGCGTCTCATGTGACTCTTCTCAATCCTGAATTGAGTCCAATGTAGAGGGGGTGGCAGTAAGCTACCTCAGTTGTATATGAAGCTCAACACTTATACTGGTATATAACTTTACAAAATATATATTTGGCACTTTATCGTTTTAATACAGCAGTACATCAGGGTTTGCAACACCATCATCTAACTTTGCAGGTGGAGGTTTGGTTATTGGATATCCCTCCTGCCATTTTTTTTTGCTGCTGTGAGGAATTGCACATTTCAATATCATGTGGGAATAAGATACTAAGGAAGGATCAAAGGCTAGCGGTCTTCGTCTCCACAAGATATAGTTGCCCTAAAGTGGAGTAGATGATTTCTTCCTTAGCCATAAACTAGATCAAAGTGGTTATGGCAGTGTATACAAAGGAAAGATTGATATGGCTGTCTGTGGCAAGAAAGGTCTTGAATAGCTCTGACGGTAAGAAATTCTCCAGCGAGAGCATTGGTTGCCCTTACTATATCAACAATGTGAGCTTACTAGGGTTTTGTTTGAAAGGGTCTTGATGAGCTCTTTTATATAGGTACGTGGCCAAAGGACCACTTGAAAAATTCATTTATATGGAGAAAAAAAAAAAAAAATACAAGGTCTTAGATGAGAAGCTATTAGAGATTGCAATTGGCATTTTATAGTGTACCTCCACTATAAAGATTTCTTACATATGATATTAAGCTATATTATATACTACTAGATGAATATTCCATCCAAAGATATCTGATTTTTGAGCTAGCTAAATTTTGTTGCTTAGGGATCATTGTCACATCCCAAGCGTTAGGTAAGATTCAGAAATGCAACAAATCACCGCATACTTGTAGATATTAAACTTCACGGCATATAAGGTGTCTTACAATAACATGTCATCAATAAAAGATAACTAACCAATAATCTTATTGTTCCTTAAATAAAGTAGTCATATATAATGTCAATAAAATGACTAATAAGAAAACTCTAATATCAACCCAAACTAACTCAAATATCAACTTAAACTTATAATCTAATATCAACTCTGATAAGGACTCGGTCACTTCTACTCAAATCCCAATTCATATTTCTGCATTTGGAACAAAAATAACGAAGAAAGTTTTATGAGCTAATGTTCAATAAATGGACTAATGATATATAGTGGATCAAGTAAGTGAAAATTTACAAAACACTTGTACTAGTTCATGTTAGTAGTCAATTAAAAACTAATATTACAATTTATGATTTATATGTCATTATTATTAATACATAAAATTTTAAAGTCATCATTATAATAATAGTCATAAATTTATGTCATCATTATTCATGGTTTTCATGTCATCGTTATACTAACACTCATAATTTTAGGTAATAATTTCATGTCATTGTGTTCAAAATTTTCAGATATATCTTTCATTTCTTCATATTACTAATACTCTATAGTCACTAAAGCCACATATAATCTTTATGACGGGGCTACTGCACCGTATTTAACCATGTGGATGAACGTTAGATCTACACATATATCCCTGCGGAGGTGTTTCGATATCTATCATCTATCATATGTCATTACGTATTAGATGAGGAGTTACACATTTTTTTTAGTTATATTGTCATCATTAATAATTCTATATTGATAATATTTACTTATTTATGTGATCATGTAATTTTCATTTCAAAAGCATAGAATTCATTTTTTCAAAACATAAAATTCATTTTCTTATAACAAAAATTCTGTTACAATAACAATCTTAACAATTATGATCTACTCACTTGGTACAATATTTTGCAATAAATAACTATACAAAAATAACATTTTAATTTTCATGTATAACAGTAAGCATTAAATCATTAATATTTCAATTGTTTGCATATAAGAAAAATAAAGTAGTAATCATCAATCAATATTTCATAAATCCTTAATACGTACAATTTATAAAAATTTCGAATTTATGATTAGCCTACTTACCATACTTTGCTAATCCTTAGGGTAGGCCAAATTAGTTCAGGATTGCTAACTACCTACATCAAAAATTTTTAAATTTTAATTTTCATAATCAAATAACATGATATTTAAATATTAACCCATATGGTAATATTCCTTCTCTCATCAACTGATTAATTTAAACTAGTCCTGGCTTAAACCTGATTAATCTTTCAATTGTCTTTGGATGCCAGGAGTCTCCACTCAATCGCCAGTCCAAGTCGTTAACCGTGAGATTAGGATTTATCTTATTACCTCTCTTTTTTAATTACCTTTATTTTTTTAATTACCTTCCTCATAGCTTACTGCAGCAGAGTTCTTTAAGAACTCAACCTCGTTAGTCAATCCACCAGGATGACTAAGGATGACCCAAAAACTCTCCCAGAAACTCAACCAGTCAACCCTTTTGATCAAGGCCATGGCTGGATCCTTTCTTTGGTGGAGGTTCGATCTTTGTCTGGCCAGCGAGCATGGCTGTGGAGGGCCATGGAAGTACCCAGAAAACAGAGTAAAAGGGTGCTTTGAATGACCTAAAATCCATGGAATCGAGTGATTCCTTTGGCCAAGCTTTCTTCCTCACCATCAGCCATCGCTGAAGTTTGATCCTAGAATGAGTCCAGTCATTCCTATTTTCCCGTTTGACCTCCAGACATGGCCGCTTTGGCCCAATGAAAAGCCTCAGAAAACAGAGCAACAAAACTTCTAACTAGGTTCCTATTTCCAGTGGTTGTCGGCGACTGACCTGGAACTAGAACAACACCTAAAAGAAGCCAACCGAGGTAGGATGTTTACCTTCAACACCTCGTTGGAACAGAGGAGAATGCCGACCAATGCCCTTTTCAAGCTCTATTCTTCTCTTGAAAATAGAGACGCCAAAATTCCATTCGAAACTTTGAATTCTACTATGAATCAACGCGAATCAAATACCAAAAACTAACTCCTTCACTCAACTTCACAGGTGGAACAGGACTCATTCTATTCTTGCTATGTTTGTGTCACATTGGAAAATTAAACATTGCAACCTTATGTTGGAGGAAAGAGCTAAAGAAAGGTCAAGAGTTAGAAGCTTTCATGGAGAAGTTTGGGCATTTGGTCCCAATAAGATCTAGTTATTCTGATACAGAGAAGTTAGCCTCTTCTTTCAACCAAAAAGTGGGTCAAGGTGGTTATGGTGGCGTATACAAACAAAAAGTGGGGTCAAGGTGGTTATGATGGCGTATACAAATGGAAGCTTGATAGTGGTCATTTGGTGGCAGTGAAGGTCTTGGAATAGTTCTAGGGGGGGTTTGGTAGAAAGTAATCTATCCAGATTATCGGTAATTTAAAAGGCTCTCATCGGATAATCATGTTTGGTACGTATTTTGAATGACAATCTATCCTGCAATGGGTATCTGGATTACCACTCAAGTGGTAATCCACATTACCTAAAGGTTGCGTTTGGTGCATTACCAGCAATCCTAAATGATAATGTACATTACCTATAAGATAGATTACCACTGAATGGATTACCAGTAATGTTGATTACTGTGTTTAGTATGCACAGGTAATGTTACATTAATATTGATTACTGTGTTTGGTATGACAAACAGATTACCAGTCATATAACATCAAATTCCCAAAATATCCCTAAATCAAAGTATTTATATATAAGTATAATATACTAGATTTAATTATTTTTTAAGATTAAAATATATTTTTAATCTTTAAACATTTATTCAAAATTTTTTTTGATTCTTAAACATTCAATTATCATAATTTATTTATTATATTTTAAAAATAATTTATTTTTAATATTTTATTATATAAAATTAATTAAAAGTAATAGACTAATTGATATATTATTTTTTAATATTTA
>UESW01004016.1:407923-622336 GCA_900491605.1 Calamus simplicifolius
AATTTTAATTAATTTTATATAATAAAATATTAAAAATAAATTATTTTTAAAATATAATAAATAAATTATGATAATTGAAAGTTTAAGAATAAAAAAAAATTGAATAAATGTTTAAAGATTAAAAATATATTTTAATCTTAAAAAATAATTAAATCTAGTATATTATACTTATATATAAATACTTTGATTTAGGGATATTTTGAGGTATTTTAAAAAATTTTAATATATTTGATTTAATATATAAATTTAATTTAGGGGTATTTTGGAAATTTGATGTTATATGACTGATAATCTGTTTGTCATACCAAACACAGTAATCAATATTACTGTAACATTACCTATGCATACCAAACACAGTAATCAACATTACTGGCAATTCATTCAGTGATAATCTATCTTATAGGTAATCTACATTACCATTTAGGATTGCTGGCAATGCACCAAACGCAATCTAAAGGCAATGGCAAGGAATTCTTTAGTGATATGGTCGGTATTGGTTGCACTTATCATGTCAACATTGTGAGTTTATTAGGCTTTTGTTTGGAAGGTTTCAGAAGAATTCTTATATATGAGTTCATGGCTAATGGATCATTTGATAAGTTTATTTATACTAATAAACAAAGTCTTAAATGAGAGAGGTTATTGCAGATTGCAACTGGCATTGCACAGGGCTTAGATTACCTTCACTTTGGTTGTAACATTGGAATTTTACACTTTGACATCAAATCACATAATATACTATTGGATGAAGATTTGCATATCTGATGCAGGACTAGCTAAATTATGCCGCTTAGGAGAGAGCATCGTATCAATATTAGAAGCTCGAGGGACTATTGGGTATAATGCTTTGAGGTTTTTTTTACGAACTTTTGAAGGTGTCTCTAGCAAAGCTGATGCCTATAGTTATGATATGCTTTTGCTTGAAATAGTTGGAGGAAGAAAAATTCTCAAAGTACAAGTAGAGAACATAAGTGATATCCACTTTTCACATTGGATTTATAGGCATCTTAGCTTATATAGAAATTTGATAAATTTTAGGGTCATATCCAAAGATGAAGAAGAGATTGCAAGAAGGATATTTTAGTTGGTTTGTGGTGTATCCAAACTAAGTCAACAGATCGACCCTCAGGCATCAAGTCTGAGGTAACAGAAAGGCTCAACCAGTTATGTGGAGCACCGGGTCTCTTCTAATGTGACCTTCAGGCATTTCCTTAGATCTGAAGGATGATAGAGATATAGACTAAAAGATATGCTTTATGTTATGTCTTTATATTTTAATAAGAATTCATTTTGAGCAATGTATGCCATTTACTATATATGTGCATGTGTCTAGTATTACAAAGAGTATTTGATCTAGTGTGTAGAGTACGGCTCACACACAGAAGACTAGATCATCGGTTCTTTTGGAATACAAGTTTATTGTTCACAGTTTTAGATGGAATTGGACACACAATCAGTAGAACTGTAGCACAAATTTTTAGTAGGTCTGTCTTGACTACGGGGAATGGTTTATTCTAACTATTTGTGCTAGTACACTTTGTGTGTATTGAACATGATCCAATTGAGTTAATTATTTTATACTGACTTTATAAAATAATTTAAAACTTATGAATATTATGATTACTTATGCTCTTAATCCGAATTTTATTTCAAGACACGTGTATGTAGTGATTATTGCTTTGATTACACATAGAGTGAGATTCTATATGAGTCAATAAACTCAGTGGGTTGGGCAATAACATTATATATATGGTGAATATTATAGTTAAAGGAATCTACGTCCTGTTAATTTGGATTGATGATATCCCTTGAGAAAGCTTATAAGTTTTGATTGTATCAAATCTTGCAAGTGGATTTTGAATCCGATACATCAAATAAGTTAAGTGGATAAGTCTCAAGGATAATAAAAGCCAATTAAATTATATTGTCAGTAATTAAATTTAATTGGTGGATATCTGTAATCTTAACGTGGGGAGATAATAAGTATTTAATATTAAGGCTCGAAAATATAAATTCGAATATGATTAGGAGTACGATTATAATTCTTTAGTGGAATGAATTGTAATTTACGTAATTGAATCCTAACCCGGGGTAGGATTGGAAGATTTAATTACGTGGGAAGTCCTTTTCATATTTGCCTATTGGTCCCTGTTGTAGCCCTATAAATACCCTCTCAGTTGGTTGTTAGGGTTAAGGTTTTGAGAACGGTTTTGGAGAAAGAAAAACAAGAAACCCTAGGTCGGCCGAGAGATCCCACCATCTTGTAAGAGAAAGAAGGTATTTTCGGGAATACGGCGGAAGGCTAAAAGGTTGAGGTCGAGCAATCGAATCAAATTGTTCCAAGTTCAAATCTGAAGGTATGATCTTATACTCATAGATTAGAATGGTAAAATTTTTTTGTATTACTCATATATGCTATAGCCATGATCTTGGGGGTATTCTGCGCTCCCCAACAGGAAAACTAGATTACTTATCAAACTCATTGCTTGTTTCCGCTGCCATATGACTATATAGAAATTCATTTCTCTGGATACAATTGTTTTAGGGGTCCCAGAAGAGTTCATCCACATAACTATGACCATGGTGGCAGGCACTGCACAAAGCATTCTTTATATCGTACAATGAAAAATCGAGACATTCATGCACTGATTTGGAGTGACAAATCAGGCACGACAACTTCGAAATTTTGGCAGTCTTAGCGGACCTGGTCATGACTTGCTAGTTATAAAGGAACGCTGGCCGTTCCAGCCCAGAAATATGACAATTGGATTTTCAAGAATCATACAAACGCCAACGACCCGTCTCCGAAGACCTGTCCCCCTCCCAAGTCTATGCCGTGAACGACCCTTCTGTTCGCGATGACTTCTCCTTGCCCTTCGATATATATTATCGATATATCTGAACTTCATCAATTGCTGTCTAGCTTGGAGATAATAGCTTCAGGCACTATTTGGACTCGCGATTGGTATTATACCAACAAGAATATGCGCCTCTCCAAGTTTCTCTTGCTGCTTCACTTGTTCCCCCCAACTCTCTACCTTTCAGCTGCTTCCTTCATCAGCAACGACGCATTAGATCTTTCGGAGAGCGATATTGCACTGATACTTCCGTTATATTGTGGAGGGCCGGCAATGGCCCGTTATCCTTTCATTCGAGTTGACCCACACAACGGATCTTGTTCTCCTCAAATCACTTGTTCACAGAGTCATGTTGTCTTGAATATCGGCTCACTGCAATATCGGATCAGTGACATTGATTACACGAGACAAACTTTTCTGATCACCAATGTTGATTATAATTATTTCATGGACAATACATCATGCAATCCTTTCTCAGGCTCTACTAACTTGCAGGACCTTGGTCCTACTCTCAGCTACACTGAGCACAATCAGCTGTTGACACTGCTCTACAATTGTTCATCTCGGTCCAGGGCTTTCATGGTGTCCATCAGCTCCGGTGGTGCTCCGACAGGGTGCTGGCCGTCAATATCATTACACTGCCATATTGGATCCCGGGTTCTTCGAGTCAGAATGCGAATTGGTTACCTCCGTTGTCGTGAATCAGCACAGTATGGACCAACTGATTAGCAGCATGGATGTGGTGAGGAATTGGTTGGTCCAGTTGTGCATGCCCTGCAGGGGGGTCTCGAGGTGACGTGGCCACGGCAAGAAATAAGGGGTTGCGACGCATGCTTCCAATCTGGTGGAATACTCTGTAGGAATTGCACTCGTTCCTGGTCTTCTGCCAGTGCCCAAACAGCAATACTCACGTTCACATGTGCCCAGTCCACTAAAAAAAAAAAAAAATAGCAACTCTTTTTTTTCCGACACTATGGGGAAGCATCGGAAAAATCCAAAATCTGACTAAGTGTCGAAAACTTAATGATGCTTTAAAGCATTGTTAAAGTTAATTAAAAAAATTTTTAATTTTTGTAACGAATACCAATGCTTTTTAGCGTCGGTATCTTAATTTTTTTAATATGATGCCGACGCTAAAAAGCATCGTCGTATTTTTATCTTTCGCGCCCCATGTTTCAACTTCTGTTTCAATTTTCATGCGAAAAAATTTTGCACAGTTTCCTCCCACTCCTACCTCTTTCTCTCTCATCCGAAATTTAAAATCTTTCTACCCCATATTCGGCTTCTCTGCTTCACCCCATCTTAACCTTCGACCGCCTCACAGTGGACGTTCCCTCTCTAGCTCAATCTCATGCCTTTTTCTTCCTCTTCGTCGCTGTCTCCACCTCCGCCGTTGTTTCTTCTGCACAAGACCCAATGGAGCGATCTCCTCATCCCCTCAGGTAAGTCCAACCGCCTGGATTTGGAGTTGTTCTAAGGATTTTGACGAGTCAAAGTTTTCTGCATGGAATCTAAAGAGTCGGAGGTATGTTTTAGGTTGCAGAGAGCCCCTCTCGCTGCCCCCATCAGTGAATTTTCCGGCTTGGGCTTGGAGCATGACATAATGCGAGGCGGAGTTCAAGGTCTTGGCGGAGAATGGGCTCCGGTCCGACGAGGCCCGGCGGCACCGGGAGATACACAGCTGGAACGAGCTCGAGATGCATTGCGGGCCGTCGGTCTGGGAGCTGGTCCTCGAACAAATCGAGGATACACTCGTCCGGATCCCTCTCATCGCTGCCGTCGTCTCCTTCGTTCTCGCCTGGTACGGCGGTGACATGGGCAGCGAGATGGGGATCACCGCCTTCGTCGAGCCGCTGGTCATCTTCCTCATCCTCATCGTGAACGCTGTTGTCAGCGTTTGGCAGGAGAACAACGCCGAGAAGGCCCTTGAAGCTTTGAAAGAAATCCAGTCCGAGCATGCCACGGTGAAGAGGGACGGGAAATTCGTTCCCAACCTTCCGGCAAAGGAGCTAGTCCCTGGCAACATCGTGGAGCTCAAGGTCGGGGACAAGGTCCCGGCCGACATGCGAGTCCTGCGCCTTATAAGCTCCACTTTCAGAGTAGAGCAGGGGTCGCTGATGTTAAAAGATAATGGTTGTTAGTTTGTTAGAGTTAGTTTTTTAAATAATGAGCCTATCTTTTTATGATTTGATAGGATAGCCTTAGATGGATAAGATCATAAGAGGATTATGTTTATCCGTAGAAACAAAAAACAATATTTATATGGTGATGTGCTTAATGAACGTAATAGAAAAATTTTATTCTTGAGTGAAAACCCTTCTTCTACCTTGATTCCTCTTCTCAAAATAATCTGAGTTGGAAACAATCCCAACAAAAATTGGTATCAGAGCCTAGTTCGAAGTTCAAGGAGGGACGATCGGCCGTGAGAAGAAAGTTTGGTGAAGGCGAGGAGGACGAGAAGACCCAAAAGAAACGATGCTTCCCTTCCACGCGTTGCCGAGACGAGGACGTCTCTCTTCCAAAGCAGCAGCAAAAAAAAAAAAAAGGATATCGGTGACGTTGTGCTTGAAGCAGCCGTGTGGTTGACCGCCTAGCAGATTGACTTCCCTTGGCGTTAGAGAATAGCCAAGTTTTAAGACTCCTTGGCGTTAGAGAACAGCCTCCAATACACAACAAAAAATTGGTGCAGAAGAAAAAGAAGAAGGCAACGATTCTGCAGCTGATCAAAGATGTGCTCCCGCAGTCTTCTTTCATTTTTTCCAAGGCCACTTGACGAGCTCTTCACAGACTCAGCCGAAAGCAACAAAACGCGACGGCCTTCACGGAAAGACTCCTGTCTCAAGAAGCCAGGGATCTTCCTTCCCCAAAGGCAATCTCCAAAGCAACAACAAGGTTTGACTGCCCCTTTGACTTCCTATCAACCATTTCTTTAGTATCTGTTTTCCAAAGAAACTGTTGGCGAACAACTGCATATCACAAGCTTCCTTTAGGCGGGTAAAAAAAAAAAAAAAAGAGGGCCACGATTTTGCAGCCTTGGAAGTTTTCTTTCTTGCCGGCAGCCGTTAGAATTTTTCTTGTTCTTGAAGCAAGAAGGAAAGCCCTTTGGTAGGTGGACGTTAAGGCCAAAGATCTGTTGCCGATTCGTGAAGAAAAAATTGCTACAAAAAAAATTCATGGCAACTCCCAACAATATTGGTATGAATATCCACTAACCTTCTATCCCTATTTTTAATGGAGAAAATTATGATTATTGGAGCATCAAGATGAAAACCCTTTTTATTTCACAAGAAGTATGAGATCTAGTTGAGAACGGGTACGAAGACCCAGTTAATCCAACAAATAATCAGAAGGAGCAACTGAAGGACTACAAAAAGAAGGATACCAAAGCTTTGTTCTTTATCCAACAAGCTGTATCTGAGAAATTTTTTTCCAGAATTATTAGAGCCACCAAATCAAAGGAGGCATGGATATCTTACAGGAGAAATTTCAAGGCAACATAAAGGTAAGAGCTATCAAACTTCAAACTCTAAGAAGAGAGTTAGATAATTTGAGAATGCAAGAAAATGAAAAATTGAAGGATTACTTCTCCAAAATCACGGAGACTGTTAATCAAATGAAGAGCTATGGTGAAACCATCACCGAGCGAAGAATATGTGAAAAAATCTTGGCTAGTTTATCTCCAAAATTTGATACAATAGTTGCAATTGTTGAAGAATCTAAAGATCTTTCTGAATTAAGTGTTCATGAATTAATGGGATCTCTTGAAGCTCATGAGCAAAGATTGTTTAGGCAAAAAAATCATCAATTGAAAGTGCCTTTCAATCTAAACTCAAAGTGGTTGATAAAAATTCTCAAAAAGAATCGAGTCATGCTCCAGTCAAAAGAGAGTCATTCAGAGGTGAAAACCAGAGTAGAGGAAGAGGAAGAAATATGAAAGGAAGAGGTAGAGAAATACAAAGAAATAATTTTTAAAAAGGTAATATGATGAGAGCACTCAACAAAGGTGCAACATATGTAAAAGGTCTTCTCACGCTGAAAAAGATTGCTGGTTTAGGGGCAAACCCCAATGTTATAATTGCAAAAAGTTTGGACATGTTCAAAAAGATTGCAGATACAAAGCAAGTGAGCAAGCACACTTCACAGAAGAAAATGAAGGTCAGCAAAGCACACTATATGCATGTCAAACTGCAGAAGAGCAAAGTAATAATATGTGGTATCTTGACAGTGGTTGCAGCAATCACATGACTGGTGACAAGTCTATTTTTGTGAACATTGACAGTTCTTCAATTTCACAAGTGAAGATGGGAAATGGTGCATTAGTCCAAGCAAGAGGCAAAAGCACAATTGAAATCAATACCAAGAAAGGAAGAAAATTTATTCATGATGTTTTACTTGTTTCAGATTTGAAGCAAAATCCTTTGAGTGTTGGACAACTGATTGAGCATGGGCATATGGTTCACTTTGAAGATAATGTTTGCAAGTTATATGATAGAAGGATGAAAAAGCAACTTATAAAAAATATCAAGATGGAGAAAAATAGAAGTTTTCCTCTAATTTTGCATTATGCAAAGGATGTTGCATGGATGATGGAGGTAAATGATGAGTCATGGTTATGGCACAAAAGGTTTGGGCACTTAAATTTTTAAAGCTTGAGAAGTCTACATCAAAAGAATATGGTGTATGGTCTACCAGCAATATATGACAAGGAAGAACCTTGTGAAGGATGTGCACTTGGAAAACAACATAGAGAGGCATTTCCAAAAGAACATGTATGGAGAGCCAAAGCACCATTGGAGCTTATTCATACTGACATATGTGGGCCTATGAAAACTCCTTCTCATGCAGGTAACATCTACTTCATTATTTTTATTGATGACTATTCAAGGATGATATGGGTATATTTTATGAGACATAAATCAGAAGCATTTCTTATCTTTAAGAAGTTTAAAAATTATGTGGAAAGACAAAGTGGGCATTATATCAAGGTGCTGAGAAGTGATAGAGGTGGTGAATACAATTCAAATGAATTTGAGAAATTTTGTGAAGATGATGGTATACAAAGACAATTGACTGTTAGCTATACACCAGAGCAAAATGATGTTGTAAAAAGAAAGAATCGTACTATTGTTGAGATGTCTAGATCTATGCTTAAAGACAAAGGCCTTCAAATTCTTATTGGGCAGAAGCAGTAAATACAGCAGTTTATCTGATGAATAGATGTCCAACAAAAGCTCTTCAAAATATGATACCATTTGAAGCCTGGTATGGTAGAAAGCCTTCAGTGAAGCATTTCAAAATCTTTGGATGTGTATGCTATGCACATATTCCAAAGGAAAGGAGACATAAACTTGATGAAGTAAGTGAAAAATGTATCTTTGTTGGATACATTTCTAAATCAAAAGGTTATAGGCTTTTCAGCTTGAAGCAAAATCAAGTGATCATAAGAAGAGATGTTATTTTCAATGAAAAAGTTGCTTGGGATTGGAAACAAAAGAAAGTTGAAGAAAATATTATTTCTCTAGATGAAGAAATTCATGATGCTCAAAATGAAGAAAATAAGGTTGAAGGTTCACCACAAACTACTTCAAGTTCAAGTCCATCTTCAAGTTCTACTCCTATAAAAATGAGAAGGTTAAGTGACATTTATGCTTCTTGTAATTTCTGCATGATTGAGCCTGAAACTTATGAAAATGCTATGCATGAAGAAGTGTGGAACAAGGTAATGCAAGAAGAAATCAATATGATTAAGAAGAACAAGACTTGGGAATTAGTGAAGAAACCAAGTGATAAGGAAGTCATTGGCTTGAAGTGGATCTACAAAACAAAACACAATCCAGATGGCACCATTCAAAGATACAAAGAAAGATTAGTAGCAAAGGGATACTCTCAATTACCTGGTATTGATTATCAAGAAACTTTTGCACTTGTTGCTAGACATGATACAATTAGAACTCTTATTTCTATAGCAGCTAATAAAAGTTGGAAACTACATCAACTAGATGTAAAGTCTGCATTCTTGAATGGAGTATTAGAAGAGGAAATTTATGTTGAAAAACCTCAAGGCTTCATCATCAAAGGTCAAGAAAACAAGGTATACAAGTTAAAGAAAGCATTATATGGGCTGAAGCAAGCACCCAGAGCATGGTACTCTCAAATTGACACATACTTCAATGAAAAAGGTTTTCTAAAAAGTCCAAGTGAACCAACACTTTATGTGAAGAAGCAAGGTAATGATATTCTTATTGTCTCTCGTTATGTTGATGATTTAATTATTACTGGTAACAATGAGCATATGATCTTGACTTTCAAAAATGATATGATGAGAAGATATGAAATGAATGATATGGGTTTGCTTCATTATTTTTTGGAAATTGAAATAAGTCAAAGAAAAGATTGTATATTTATCAGTCAAAAGAAGTATGTAGAAGGCATTCTCAAAAAATTCAACATGGAAAATTGCAATAGTGTGGAAATACCTTTTGTGGTAAATGATAAGTTGATGAAAGAAGATGAAAGCGATGAAGCAAATGCACAATTATACATAAGCATTATTGGAAGTTTATTATATCTAACAATTACAAGGCCAGACATAATGTTTGCATCAAGTTTACTTTTCAGATTTATGCAAAAGCCAAGTAATATTCACTTTGGACAAGCAAAAAGAGTCTTGAGATACATCAAAGGTACTAAAGATTATGAGATCATATATGAAAGAAACAAGAATGATATGATGAAATTAGTTGGATTTTGTGATAGTGATTGGGCTGGAAGTATTGATGACATGAAAAGCACATCAGGATATGCATTCTTTTATGGATCATGTATCATATCTTGGGCATCCAAGAAGCAAGATACAGTGGCATTATCTTCTTCTGAAGCAGAATATGTCTCAATAACTTTGGCAGCACAACAAATAATTTGGTTGAGAAGAATACTTGAAGATATGGGTGAAAAGCAAGAAGAAGCTACTACTTTGCTATGTGACAACAAATCTACTATTTCTATGAAAAAGAATCCTATATATCACAGCCGCACCAAGCATATCAAAATCAAGTACCATTTCATTAGAGATGTGGTAGAAGAAAAAGAAATTGAAGTCAAGTATATGAAGACTGAAGACCAAATTGCAGACATCTTCACCAAGGCACTACCCAAGAAGAAATTCATTCACTTTAGAGATCTCATGGGTATCCAAGAACAACCATTAAAGGGGAGTGTTAAAAGATAATGGTTGTTAGTTTGTGTTGCCGCCGGGATCCGTCCTCCGACTCGGGCGCGGTCGATCTCCAAAAAAAGGGGGCGAACCTGCACAAAAGTCCTCGCGCGAGAGGCGTTGGGGGTGGCCCTCCGCGGAAGACCCTCCGATGCTCAAGTCAGTGGAGAAGAAATCGACGATCAACCAGACAACGGAGAGGTGGATCTCTCCGGGAGGCCTCTCCGGGGGCGGCCAATCAGGAGCTCTAGAAGGCAAGAGCATCGACGAGCTGCCGGCGTGAGGGCAGGAGAGTGAGAGCGCACGTATGAGTATGCGTCCAAGAGCGTGTACCTGAGTGAATCTGCGAGCGTGGTAGTTATAGGCTGTCACCTGTGTCTTGAGCGCCTTCTGGAAGGTTCAGAGGTTGTTAGGATATGGAGGTGGATAGAATCAGGCCGTTGTGGGGCCGTTGGAATCCATATCCTGTTTGTTAGGGGATCGACGGCCAGGAGAGCTTCTTGATGACCGAGATCTGACTGAGTAGACCTGGGGTAGTTATGATAGGTTCTAGGCCACATTTCGATATGATTCCTTGTCTAGGATGTCGTTATGGTAAGCCTGGGCTCTCCCGCGTCAGGTTCCGCGGAGGTGGGTATTGGATTATGGGTCGCTTAACGAAGCCGGGTTATGGTGACTCGGGGGGAAACGAGCTACGAAAGCCCAAGAAGGCCGAGCTACGGAAGCCTGGGAGGCCGAGCTACGGAAGCCTGGAAGGGCCGAGCTACGGAAGCCCGGAGGGGCCAAGCTATGGAAGCCCGGAAGGCCGAGCTACGGAAGCCCGGAGGGGCCGAGCTACGGAAGCCCGGAGGGGCCGAGCTATGGAAGCCCAAAAAAGACGAAGGGAGGAGGTCGGCCTTAGCCGCCTCGCACGGATATTGATGCAATGATGATTTTACCCCCCAACACATGCCCTCCACTCCCTAGTTCGAAGCGTAGGTTCGGGCATAGGGAGTATAAGTCCAAGTGGTATGCTCCGGATGGGACGTTTTGGTTTAGACAGCCCGTGCAATGATGCCCTAATTAATGCGACAGGGTCATCGTACCTTCGGGGGTAAGGCTCCTCCGAGAGTTACGGTTAGGATTACGCCATGTCGCGAATCCCGATCGATCGGGTGTTTGTCGAGGCGATTTCGGATGCCTCGGGCGAGACGCCCCATCTCCTCAAGGTGGCTTCCTTAGCGGGGAAGCAAAGTGACAGCCACACTATATATATACATGCATGTTCGCATCATCCTCTCGTCTTGTTTTTTGAAGAGTTTGGCCTTTCGTCTTTCTCGACGCTCGTCGTTTCGCCTGGTGTTTTTCTCAATCGAGATGGCGATGAGTCTCGACGATGTGGTTTCAGAGATCGTCGCTGAGGATTTGGGGAGGATTCACCAATGGTATGGCATGCCCTCAGATGTTGTTCTGCGGGCGCCAGAGTCTGGAGATAGTGTCTCGCGAGATCTGGAGTCTGGGGTCTTCATTTATGAAGATAGTTTGAAGGCAGGCTTTCGTTTTCCTCTTCATCCCTTGGTGAAGGAAATCATGACTCATTACAACATCTGCCCGGTGATGGTGGCCCCGAACAGTTGGCGGAGCATCATTGGATTTATCTCAATGTGCCACCAAATTCAGATTGTCGCCACTCTTCCCCTTTTCCGCGCCTGCTACCATCTGATACCTGGGAGAAAATCAGAGTGGCCATACATTGGACCCCGGAGGTCCTTCAACGTTATTGTGGATAAGCCATCTTCCATCAAGGGATGGAAGAGCCGGTTCGTTATCGCAGAGGGGAACATTGGATCCGGCTTCCCTTGGAAGTGGGGAAACTTTGCTAGGGATGCAGAGACGCATCCAGTTTTGTCAGCGCAGGAGGAGAGTGTTGGTCCAGAAAGCAACCCAAGAGGGGGGGTGAATTGGGTTTTTCAAAAATTAAACTCTTTTGAATAGATAACCCCCAAGCGGAAATAAAAACTTAGATTCACAGATTTAAAACTAAGCAACTATAAATGAAGAGTTGAAGATAAAGAGACAATCACGGCAAACACAATAGATTTTATAGTGGTTCGGTATACCTACACCTACGTCCACTCCCAAGTACCTCTTGGGTCCACACTATAATCAAACTGATTACAGCAGAGTTGTTTTGCAAGCTCACAACTCAAACTTGTTGTTTTCCCGGGCGCACAACGAACCCAGCTGGTTTTCAAGGCTCACCAGCACAAAACCTAAAACCACAAGCAAATGCTTGCACAAGGCTAACTGCCTCAACTGAATCAATCACCAGATTGACCCAGCAAACAATATAATGAGTTTACAGAAGCAAACTGCTCCTTCAATGAGCAAATAATGAAACAATAAATAGAGATTAGGAACCAAAGCCTGATTCGAAGATCTTGGTGGCTTCTTCCTTCTTCCTTTGAATGGATCTTCCTTTGGATATACTCTTGAGGTTCAGAAGATTGAAAAACTAGGGCTTCTCCCTTCTTTTGAGATTTCTTCTAAGTAGAACAGCAAAGGCTTGGAATCTCTTTCTCTTGGGGAATGAGTATGATCTTTTCTTACAGGATTTTCCTCTTTTCTTTTCTGATAGATCTCAAGGATTTTCTCTATTCTTTCTTTTTGCCTCTTTCTTGATTTTTCTTCTTCTCTTTGGGATGCAATCACCCCTCTTCTTATAGATTCGATTAATCCACAAATAGTGCAAAACTATCCGTTAGAAGCAAGTGAAAAAGGATTAGATCCATAAATAACAATAGCCGTTGGGATTAAAATTGATAAAGTTAAAGTTTAGAGTCGTTCTGACAGTTCTGGAGCCATGTCTAACATTTTGGAGTCGGCTCTGGCTTTTCTGGAGTCGGATCTAACTCGAAATAATTTAATCCGCTCGATCTGGAGTCGTCTCTGACTTTTCTGGGGTCGACACAAAATTCTTCTGGAGTCGACTCTAGCAGTCCGGGAGCCGACTCTAAGTCGTGGCCTGAAAATCCAACGTTTTGTTGTTTCTGATAGAGTCGGCTCTCACAGTCCCGGAGTCGACTCTAAGTCCGTGCCATTTTTTGGAGTCGGCTCTGCGATTCCATGTGTCGACTCTAATGTCTGCAGTCTTACCTTGACATTAGATTCAAACCAGAACTTGATTTTCCTTCTTGATTTTGATCATGAATTAGACTTATAAACTGAAAGACTTAATCAAAATCATTAGTAACATCAAATGTTATACTCAAATAGTTTTGTTAATCATCAAAATCCTCAATTGGGTCAACAGAGAGGGATTTGGACGTCCTTCGCAATGGCCGAGTGTTTTCGGCTAACGACCTGCTATCGGAGGGGGCCCTCTTCGCAGCCGGGCTTAGCCCCCTGGACCCGCAAGGTGAATCCCTTCTTTTACCCCTTTCTCGCTGTGTGTTTTCTCGATGAATGTGTTTGGATCTGATCGCGTGTGTTTCATTCTTTCAGCCAAGAGGTCGGCATTGTCGAGCCTCTCCAAGAGGAAGAGAGGAAAGCGCCCAGGGGAGAGCAGTGGAACGGATAGCGGCAGGCCCGAGAAAAGGGCTCATACCTCCGCAAGAAGCCCGCCGGACATCGGAGCGGTCATGACAGGAGCGCCGGGGGTGAAGGAGGATTTGGGGAGAGAAGCCATGATCCCTTGTCCTCCCGTGTTAGAGATATCGGATAGCTCAGACGAGGCTCCGTTGACTCGTCTGACGGCGTCCCCTATGAAAGAGGAACCAGCGATGGATCTGGCGGAGGTGGTCATTTCTGAGGGGCCTTCCGTCTCCGTGGGACTACCATTGGCTCCAGCAGGAGAGGGAGAATGGATAGCTGCAGCCAAGGAGGTTCAGGGAGAGCTCCCTCTTGGTCTCTCTGCAGGGGAGTCCGGTAGTAGTGAAGCCGAGTCGCTCGCGGTAGTTCAAGAAGCGGGCTGGATAGAGGCTTCAGCGGAGCCTGCAAGGGAAGCGCAAGAAATAGGCCAGACTGAGGCCTCGGGGGAGCCTATGGAGGAGGTGCAAATGGTGGTAACCAGGAAAGGTGCGCCGGAGGAGGGGGCGCAGCAAGGTGGGAGTCTCGCAATGGGGGCTCCCTCGAAAAAGATTCTGGGGAGGCTGGCGCTTGGGCTAGCCGAATTATCCGAAGAGGTCCAAGCTAGGGCCTTGATAGAAGAGGCTGGGAGGTTGAAGTTCTCTCATACGGAGGTCGCCCAGATTGGTCCCTCAGGCGGGGACGGTCAACCCAGTAGCTCGAGCACTGGTGTTGAGGAGGCATTTTTCGCCTTAATGAGGTCGGCCCTGTATCCAGGTGCAGATCCTTCGGCGGACAAGTTTGCAGATTTGGAATTGGTTGATGCTACGTTCGGGCAGCAAGGCGTGGCTGAAAGTGTCCATCTCCTTCCCGATATCGACAACATGACCCTGATGAGGATGACTCGGGCCTATGCCTCGTAGGTGAGTTGCCATTCCTAGGTAGTGGATACATTCTGGCTGAGTCAACTCTCATTCATTCACTTCTTATTTTGCAGAGCGTTTTGCTTTCTCGGGCGATATGCTGGCGTTTGAGTTTGGTGACAGGGGCTAGCATTCAGGCCAGGAAAGACAATGCCGAGCTCCAATCGCGACTAAAGGTGTCTGAGAAGTTCGAAGAACTTATGGCTATTAGTGATAGAAGTTTGAAGGGGATAAGGGCCGCACACTAGGCCGCCTTGGCCGAAGTGTCCAAGAAAAAGTGTAGAGTGGAGGAGTTGCAGGAACTCCTGGCGAAGAACGACAACGCGTGCTTGGAGCTGGCTAGAATTGAGTCGAAACATTCCGCGGAGGTGGCAACGATGCGGCGAGAACATAGTGAAAGTTTGGGTCGGCTGGGAAGGGAAGCTGACGATGAAAGAAGACGCTTGACGAGAATGCTTGGCGAAGTGGAGGAGAAGTTGAAGCGGCGCGATGGCGAAATTACTCACTTGAGGGAGGGCGCTAAGTGGCACCAAGGGACGATAGCTCGGGTGAGTAACAAGTTATCCCAAGCCCGGGAGGAGGTCGAAGCCAAACAATTGAGAATCAATACTCTGCAGGAGAGAGTCGAGCTGATTGGGGCTGACAGAACAAGAGCCAGGAGTGAGGCCGAAGAGCTGGCCAAAAGGTTGGCCAGACGAGAGGAGGAGGTATAGTCTCATTTTTTCCCCTTTTAGTTTCTTCTACTGGTCTCTTGTGATGCCGATTGACTTTGGCTTTTTCAGATGGCGAAGTTAGAGTTGGAGATTCGGGCTCTCCAGGGTGAGCTTGTGTCCAACCGTAATAAGAGCTCAGAACTCGAGACGCGGGCCGGCGAGTTTGAGGAGCAAAACATCATTTTGCGGGCTCAAGTTGCGGAGGCTGAGAAACAGGCTGCTAAGGCCAAGACGCAGCTCGCCATACTTAGGGGGAAGCAGGATGCTATCGGCGTTGACGCCTTCCAACTTGGAATGGAAGAATGCAAAGATAAGATATCCAGTGAGCATCCAGAATGGGATCTCTCTTTTCTGGATACTGAAGCTCTCGATGACGGTGAGTCCGAAGGAGAAGAAGAGGACGAATATGTCGACGTCTCCGATACCGATCCTGGTGCCGCCCCGGGTCCCAGCGAAGCCACAGCTTCTGAGGGGCGGTCGCAAACTGCCGCTGAAGGGGCAAAGGTATTAGAGAAGGGCGAGTCTAGTCACACCTCCGCAGATGTAACCGAGAGCTCCTCCAAAACCGACGTGGTTCCCGGTCCTTAGAGGCCACTCCTGTACTTTGTTTCTTGAAAGTCTGACCGACGCTTCTTAATGAATGAAACCTTTATTTTCATTTAAATGTTTTTCTTTGTATGGCCCTGTTGCCGCCCAGTCTTGCCTCAATCGTGAGCAACTTATGGCTCGTTGATGTTTTTGGTCATTTTTGTTTTAGGATTGAGGGAATGCATTGGCTAAACCCAAGGCGGGGCGATAGCCTTGACCGGCGAACCGACAGGTGATCTGGTTCGGCTCATGTCTTAATTAAGAGTCAAGAAACGAAGCTGGACGGTTAAGGCCGATTGGCAGGGTAGGTCGGCTTGGGCCGATGGGCGAAGGTAGGTCGGCTAGGGCCGACAATCAAGATAGGTCGGCTAGGACCGACAAGCAAGATAGGTCGGCTAGGGCTGACAATCAAGATAGGTTGGCTAGGGCCGACAAGCAAGATAGGTCGGCTAGGACTGACAATCAAGATAGGTCAGCTAGGGCCGACGAGCAAAGTAGGTCGGCTAGGGCCGATGAACAAAGTTGGTTTTCGCGCTTTCTGCTATTCTGCTAGCGCCCTGCTGTTTTGCAGGTGAATCGGTTTTTATTTTACCGAAATCGATGATACGACGCTGTGGAGAACATAAAGTTGCACTGGAGCTTTCCGGAAGGTGCTCTTTTTCCATGTAGGTCGTTTTAACGTGCTGCGTACGCAGCCGTTTACCATTGGAGGACGTTATTTTCATAAGACGATTTTCTGATCCGCCAGTATCCGTAATGCCAGTAGACGATTCTTCGTATTCAATGATCGCGATTCGGGATCAGGAGAAGATCTTCGTATATGTCATAATTCAGGCGGTGGGCTTGGCGCGCAGTGGGGCGCCGCGTCTATCCTGAGGGGCCACATGGAGGCATGGGCCAGATGTTTGAATCTCGGGGCTTTCAGCTTGGGTAGCTTTTCCCGGTTCATTTCTGCCTATAAAAAAGGGGAAAAAGGGGGTCATGTTTGGTCATCCCCAAAGTTTCTTTCCCATTAGAGCTTCCACCTTGCTTATTTCTCTGCTGTTGCGAGTGGGAGGACCGAGCTTTCCTCTTATAAGCTCCCTGCCACCGGATAGCTGGGGCGACGAAGGAGCCGCCGAAGAATGGCTCACCCTTAGGGGATGAGTCCCGGAGATCATATGGAGAGCGCACATGGGGGGCGCAGAGGTCACATGGAGAGCGCACATATACTCTTCCAGTGTGACGTTTGTGGTTTGCTACGGGGGGCTTACGGTAGGAAGTGTATCGACATCCCTGTAGCACACACGGACTCTCCCTCCTTCGCTGACCTGGATTCTCATCCCTTCTCTGAGGGGAATCCTTGCCATGGGGAGGACAATATGGGAGCGACGGGGTCTAATGGTCCCCGAGCTTCTCGGTCGGGCGGCGGCCTGCGATCCAGCACCCCACCCTAGGGGAGCTGGCTGGTTCGTCCGAGTCCTCAGAATCAGCATCCACGGGCCATGCCTCCTTTTGGACCTCTTGGTTTATTCGATGGGGGCCATGGAAGGTCAGCTTCATCAACCGCCCAGTTGAGCTGACCGTTTCGTGGTTTGTTTGATTTGTCGGTCCGGACGCCGGAGCATCACAGTTGCCTATGTCTGCTTTGGAGCAGTTGCCTGAGTTTTGTACTTGTCTTTATCTTATGCATTTCAACGCTCTTGTAATGCCTCTAAGGCATTTGTAACCGCTTTTGATCGGCAATAAAGAGAGTTCTGTTTTGCTTCTCAATCTCTATCTTTTCTGTGTCGAGTTTGCTGTTGTGGGGTACGAAGGTGTCTCGCTCATCCTTAGACGAGGATCCCACGGTACCCGAACTAATCGAGGTTCGCAAGCGATGATTTAGGGATTGTTCGGTGAAATACGCTCCTTACTTCGGTCCGAAGCTTGGAATTTTTGTGCTTCGTTCTTATCAGAGCTCGAATTCTCTCGGGTTGGCCTTGCCGTAGCTTAGAGAATCTGTACCTGTTCCCGTCATGGTTCAGGGCACTTGTAGCTCGGCCCAGCCGAGGTTCAGAAAATTTTCACTTGGCCCTGCCAAGGTTCGGAGAATCTGTACTTGGCCCTGCCAAGGTTCGGAGAATTTTTCTCTCGGCCCAGCCGAGGTTCAGAGAATTTTTACTTGGCCCTGCCAAGGTTCGAAGAATTTTTCTCTCGGCCCAGCCGAGGTTCGAAGAGTCGGGCTCGAGGAAACGACTCAGTTGTCACTGTGAGCCGCAGTGTCAGGCCCATGCGGCGCTTGGTGATGGGCGCCAGGGCGGAGTGAGTGGTATGTTGTCATGCTTCTTTATTGATGACATTATCTTTTTCGAGGGAACAAGTCATTGGCCGGACGATGGACTTCTTCCCTCTGCGCTTCCCGAAAAATGGGCCAGCTTTAAGAGGCTTGGGGAAGCGTCGAGAGCATTTATTGCAGGAGCCGGCAGATTGGAAAATATCCTGCTCATGGGAATTCCCGATCAGTCTGTTCATGCTTACCAATCTCACTCAGGATGGGGCGCGACACTTCAGATTCTGCGGTCATTAAAGTGACGACATATGGCAAGTTCTCATAGGTCAGTAGCTACGGCGTGACCGATTGAGGTACCTGCCCGACGAGTATAAATAGGACCGAGGGGTGTGGTCTTAGTCATCCCTCGGTTCAGGTCGTGAAGTAGTGTCAGACCATGGCCTTTCAAGGGCGATCCTCGGAAGATTTGCGTGCATCACTTAACGGTTTGCTGCATTCGTAGAGGGGGCGCCCCACCATCACTGTCGACGGGCTGGGCCTGGCGTCGGCCCTTGCGAACAATCAGCAGCTCGTAAGGGTCGTAGAGGAGTACATGGACGTGTCGACCAAGGAGGCGGAGGCCCTGCGTCGGGTGGTAGACCGGCAGAGGGAGGAGGTCGAATTGCTTTGCCAGCAGGTTGCTGATCTCACTGAGCGCCTGGAGGAACTGCTGGCATCTGGAAGCGACTCCGACCCCTAATTGAGGGCCTCCGTTACTTTTGTTTTCTGCTTTTCTTTTCTTGTCTCTTTTGTGTACTCCCCTTTTTTTCGATTAATGAAAAAGAGGCTTTGTTCAGATAATCTTCTTCTTTTTCAAGAATTTTTTGCTTTAAACATGTCATTCGTGTAATAGTTAGGGGGTCGGCGTGACTCCACTGGTTCACGCGTCGAAATAGACGCTTTGATCGATGGGTTATAGGGGCATTACCCATAGATTTTAAGCAGCAGAGGGGAATTCCTTGGCTCTAGTTGGGGCTTCTGGCCGATTACGCGGGGCTTAATGGGCCCTTTAAGGGTTTCGCCGAAGGCGCCTTCTTTTTGTGTGTCGACGGTTTCTGCTCAGCGTGCTTCCTTTTAAATCGGACGAGTTTTCGGGGACTATTTTGAAGTCCTTTGGCTTTAATTGAGGCTTACGCACTTTGGCTTTCTGTAGGTATTTTAGCCTGAATTTGTTGCTCGGCTCAGCCGAGGTTCGGAGAGTATTTTACTCGACCTTGCCAAGGTTCGGAGGATTTGTTGCTCGGCCCAGCCGAGGTTCAGAGAATTTTTTACTTGGCCCTGCCAATGTTCGGAGGATTTGTTGCTCGGCCCAGCAGAGGTTCGGAGGATTTTTACTTGGCCCTGCCAAGGTTCGGAGGATTTGTTGCTCGGCCCAGCCAAGGTTCGGAGAATTTTTTACTTGGCCCTGCCAAGGTTCGGAGAATTTGTTGTTCGGCCCAGCCGAGGTTCGGAGGATTTTTACTTGGCCCTGTCAAGGTTCGGAGAATTTGTTGCTCGGCCCAGTCGAGGTTCGGGGAATATTTTACTTGGCCCTGCCAAGGTTCGGAGAATTTGTTACTCGGCCCGGCCGAGGTTCGAAGGATTTTTACTTGGCCCTGCCAAGGTTCGGAGAATTTGTTGCTCGGCCCAGCCGAGGTTCGGAGAATTTTTACTTGGCCCTACCAAGGTTCGGAGAATTTGTTGCCCGGCCCAACCGAGGTTCGGAGAATTTTTACTTGGCCCTGCCAAGGTTCGGAGAATTTGTTGCTCGGCCCAGCCGAGGTTCAGAGAATTTTTTACTTGGCCCTGCCAAGGTTCGGAGGATTTGTTGCTCGGCCCAGCCGAGGTTCGGAGAATTTTTACTTGGCCCTGCCAAGGTTCGGAGAATTTGTTGCTCGGCCCGGCCGAGGTTCGGAGAATTTTTACTTGGCCCTGCCAAGGTTCGGAGAATTTGTTGCTCGGCCCAGCAGAGGTTCAGAGAATGTTTACTTGGCCATGCCAAGGTTCAGAGAATTTGTTGCTCGGCTCAGCCGAGGTTCGGAGAATTTTTACTTGGCCCTGCCAAGGTTCGGAGAATTTGTTGCTCGGCCCGGCCGAGGTTCGGATAATTTTTACTTGGCCCTGCCAAGGTTCGGAGAATTTGTTGCTCGGCCTAGCCGAGGTTCGGAGAATTTTACTTGGCCCTGCCAAGGTTCGGAGAATTTGTTGCTCGGCTCGGCCGAGGTTCGGAGAATTTTTACTTGGCCCTGCCAAGGTTCGGAGAATTTGTTGCTCGGCCCAGCCGAGGTTCGGAGAATTTTTACTTGGCCCTGCCAAGGTTCGGAGAATTTGTTGCCCGGCCCAGCCGAGGTTCGAAGAATTTTTACTTGGCCCTGCCAAGGTTCGGAGAATTTGTTGCTCGGCCCAGCCGAGGTTCGGAGAATTTTTACTTGGCCCTGCCAAGGTTCGAGAATTTTTTGCTCGGCCCAGCCGAGGTTCGGAGAATTTTTACTTGGCCCTGCCAAGGTTCGGAGAATTTGTTGCTCGGCCCAGCGAGGTTCGGAGAATTTTTACTTGGCCCTGCCAAGGTTCGGAAAATTTGTTGCTCGGCCCAACCGAGGTTCGAAGAATTTTTACTTAGCCCTGCCAAGGTTCGGAGAATTTGTTGCTCGGCTCAGCCGAGGTTCGGAGAATTTTTACTTGGCCCTGCCAAGGTTCGGAGAATTTGTTGCTCGGCCCGGCCGAGGTTCAGAGAATTTTTACTTGGCCCTGCCAAGGTTCGGAGAATTTGTTGCTCGACCCGGCCGAGGTTCGGAGAATATTTACTTGGCCCTGGCAAGGTTCGGAGAATTTGTTGCCCGACCAGCCGAGGTTCAGAGAATTTTTACTTGGCCCTGCCAAGGTTCGGAGAATTTTTACTTGGCCCTGCCAAGGTTCGGAGAATTTGTTGCTCGACCCAGCCGAGGTTCGGAGAATTTTTACTTGGCCCTGCCAAGGTTCGGAGAATTTGTTGCTCGGCCCAGCCGAGGTTCGGAGAATTTTTACTTGGCCCTGCCAAGGTTCGGAGAATTTTTACTTGGCCCTGCCAAGGTTCGGAGAATTTGTTGCTCAGCCCAGCCGAGGTTTGGAGAATTTTTACTTGGCCCTGCCAAGGTTCGGAGAATTTGTTGCTCGGCCCAGCCGAGGTTCGGAGAATTTTTACTTGGCCCTGCTAAGGTTCGGAGAATTCCTGTTCAAGCAGATAACTCGGTTGTACCGAGGATTGGTAAGCAGCATCTGTTTCTTTTTGCAATTTTTGACGATGTAGTGCATAATGATTTGCATTGAGAAAATGTGCCGACAGGAAGATATAATGAGGCATATGAAGATGAATTCAGAGAGGACATACCCTATTGATAATATTTACGGAGATTGTCCGAGTTCCACGTCCGGAGAATGGATTTCCCATCCAAATCCGGTAGCTTGTAGGTTCCCGGTCCGATGATCTCCGCTACTTGGTACGGGCCCTCCCAGTTTGGCGCCAGCTTTCCTTGTTCCAGCGGTTTGGAAACAGAGGCCTTTCGGAGGACAAGGTCGCCGGGTAGGAAGGCCTTCCCTTTGACTCTGGAAGCGTGGTAACGAGCCACCCTTTGTTGATAAGCAGCCACTCTGATCCGGGCCTTCTCTCTAATTTCCTCCACCAGGTCGAGGTTGGTGCGGAGTTGTTCGTTGCTAGCTTCCTCCGAGTAGCTTTCCACCCGCAATGATGGGAGGCCGACTTCCATAGGAATAACGGCCTCTGTACCGAAAGCCATTCGGAATGGGGTTTCACCTGTCGGGATTCTCGGGGTTGTACGGTATGCCCATAAGACATGATGCAGCTCCTCCGCCCACCTGCCTTGGGCTCTGGAGAGGCGGGCTTTGATTCCCTGAAGGAGGGTCCTGTTGGTCACCTCGGCCGCTTCGTTGGCTTGGGGGTGCCCGACTGAAGTGAGGTGATGACGGATTCCATGCTCCTCACAGAACTGGTGGAATTTAGAGTTGTCAAACTGCTTGCCGTTGTCAGTGATTATGGTATGCGGGAGGCCGAATCAGCAGATGATAGACCTCCAAACAAAATCTCTGGCCCGTGCCTCGGTAATTTGTGCAACTGCTTCCGCTTCGACCCATTTGGTGAAGTAGTCGATGGCGACAAATAGAAATTTTCGCTGTCCCGTGGCAAGCGGGAATGGGCCGAGGATGTCCATCCCCCATTTGGCGAAGGGCCAAGTAGAGGATATGGAAATTAGCTCGGCGGAAGGGAGCCTTTGGATGCTTGAATGCCTCTGGCAGGGGTCGTAGGCTCGGACTAGGTCGTCTATGTCTTTTTGCATGGTCGGCCAGTAGTAGCCTTGTTGTAGCACTTTATGGCATAGGGACCGGCTTCCCAGATGGTTGCCGCAAATCCCTTCATGTACCTCGCGCAGAGCATAATCTGCTTCGGACGGGCGAAGGCATCTGAGCAGCGGCATGAAAAAAGATCGTTTGTAAAGCTGGTTGTCAATCAATACGTAGTGAGTGGCCTGCAGCTTCAGCTTTCTAGCCTCTCTCTGGTCGGACAGAAGTGATCCTTCTTTGAGGTATTTGAGGATAGGGTCGAACCAGGATGGTTCGGCCTCAACTTGCATTATTCGGTTGGCTTCCGCGATGCTGGGCCTTTCCAGAGTCTCCAAGTGGAACTTTTGCTCGGCATCCATTGTCTCCGCGGTTTCCAATCGGGAGAGTAGGTCAGCGCGGGCATTCTCAGATCTGGGAATCTGAATAATTTCAAATTCGGCAAAATGGGGAAGTAGGCTCCGTACCTCCTGGAGATATCAAATCATGTTCGGCTCCTGGGCTTCAAACTCTCCCCGCACATGACCGGCTACCAGCTGAGAGTCGGTGAAGGCATTAAACTTTTCCACCTTCAGATTGCGGGCGATTCGGAGATTGGCTAACAGGGCTTCGTACTCGGCTTCGTTGTTGGAGGCCAGGAATGAGAATCAGACGCCATATTCGAAGGTTATTCCCTCCGGACTGGTAAGAACCAGACCCGCACCGGAGCGATGGGCATTAGATGACCCGTCGACATGGAGGAGCCATCGGGCTCCAGCTTTTGGTTCTTCGGGGGAGTTTGGGGTAGAACCATCCTCCGGGATAGTACACTCGAGGAGGAAGTCGGCTAGCACCTGGGCCTTGATGGCTGGACGAGGCTAGAAGTGTATGTCATGCTTACTTAGCTCGACGGCCCACTTGGTCATTCTCTCCAACGTCTCGGGATGGTGGACTACCGCCCTGATGGGTTGGTCGGTCAGGACCATCACAGAATGTGCTTGGAAATATGGCCGCAGCTTCCGAACCAAGGTGATTAAGGCCAACACCATCTTTTCAATTCTGCTGTACCTTGTCTCCGCATCGCGGAGTAGCCTGCTGACATAGTAAATCGGCTTTTGGACTTTGCCTTCTTCTTTGATCAGTACCGAGCAAACTGCACCTTCCGAAACAGCCAGGTACAAGAATAGGGTCTCTCATGGGGCCGGACTGCTGAGGAGTGGGGGCGAGCCGAGGTACTTCTTGAGATCTTGAAATGACCTTTGGCATTCGGGAGTCCACTGGAAGTTTTTGACCGATCGGAGAGTTTTGAAGAAGGGGAGGCATCTCTCGGCCGACCGCGCCACGAAGCGGTTTAGGGCCGCTATTCTCCTGGTTAGGCGTTGGACCTCTTTCACAGATGCCGGGGGCTCCATTTGTTGGAGAGCTTGAATCTTCTGGGGGTTGGCTTCGATACCTCGCTGGGAGACCATGAAGCCGAGAAACTTCTCGGAGTTAACACCGAAAGCACATTTGGTCGGGTTGAGTCTCATCCCGTACTTGCGCAGCGTGGCGAAGCTCTCCGTGAGGTCCTCAACATGCTGTGAAGCCTCCTTGCTTTTAACGAGCATGTCGTCCACGTACACCTCCATATTTTGGCCGATTTTCTCCTTGAATACCTTGTTGACCAGCCTCTGGTAGGTGGCACCTGCATTTTTAAGACCAAAAGGCATAACGCGGTAACAGTAAGTACCTCGGTCGGTTATGAAGGTGGTCTTTTCTTCATCTTCAGGGGCCATTCGGATCTGATTGTAGCCTAAATAGGTGTTCATGAATGACAGCATCTGGTGGCCTGAGGTGGCGTCCACGAGCTGGTCAATCTGAGGGAGGGGGAAGCTGTCCTTCGGGCAGGCTTTGTTGAGGTCGGTGAAGTCGATGCAGATTCTCCACTTGCCGTTCGACTTTTTCACCATGATGACATTTGACAGCCAGCTCGGGTAATTTACCTCTCGAACGAAATTGGCCTTGATGAGTTTGTCTACCTCTTCTCCAATGGCCTTTTGTTGTTCTGGGGCGAAGCTCCTCTTCTTCTGCTTAACTGGCCTTTGCATTTCATCCACATTGAGATGATGGACGAGAACCTCGGGGCTGATCCCTGGCATGTCAGAGGCGGACCAAGCGAAGATGTCAGCGTTACTTCGGAGGAACCTGATCAATCTGTGCCGAGGCTCTCCTTTGAGCAGCGATCCAATTTTGATGGTTCGGTCGGGACGAGCCTCATCCAGCGGTACCTCCTCCAATTCCTCTGCCGGTTCTCCCCTTTGTTCGGCGAAGTCCTCGCGAGCATCTAGCCCATCAACCTCTGGTATTCTAGACTGAAGGCTTGTAACAAAGCACTGCCGAGCCATGGCCTGACCTCCCCGAACAACTCCAACTCCTCGCTCGGTGGGAAACTTCATGGATAGGTGCGGGATGGAGACAACTGCCTTGAGGGACATTAGACCGGGCCTGCCGAATATTGCGTTGCAGGGGGATCTGAGGTCGGTCACTAGGAAGTCTATCTGAACAATGGTCACAAGGGGCCAGGTTCCCGCGCGGACCGTCAGGGTGACGACCCCTTCCAGGATGACAATGTCGCCTGTGAATCCCATCAAGGTGGAATCCATGGCTCGAAGATTTTCCATGAGTAATTTCATCCTGGCAAACACACCGAGGTACAAAACATTTACCGAACTTCCACTATCAACTAGGATTCGGCTTACATCATAGTTATTCAAATTAAGGGATACAACTAGTGCGTCATCATGGGGAGCTATATCCCTAGGAGATCATCATCGGAGAAGGAGAGTTCGCCCGTCCGCACCTTCTTTGGCGCCGATTCATCACTGTCACCCCTGGGGCTCGATCCGCCGGCCTCTTCAATCATATTAATATGGCTGATTACGGGCGGATTCGATGGAGGAGGAGGTTGTTGAAGTTCGGGCTAGCGGTCGCCTCCTTGTTGTTGTGGCTCGAGCGCCCTCCTGAACTGATTCAGTCGCCCCCGCTGGATCAGTCTCTCGATTTCATTTTTCAGTTGCCAGCATTCTTCAGTGTCATGGCCGTGCTCCCGGTGGTAACGGTAGTACTTGGTTGGATCTCTTCGGGTCGGGTTCCCTCGGAGAGGCACTGGCCGGGGAGCTGGCGCTCTATTTCCATAAGGATTTGCACCCGGGGCACGGTCAGCGGAGTGTAGTGGTTGAATCGCCTGGGAGGGCTCTGGGAGCGATTCCTTGGCGACAGCGGAGGAACTCTCTGGCGGCGAGGCGGACTTGGTCGCCGGGCGGGACGGTGCCTGTCGGGGACCTTGGGCTCCTTCTTCTTTGCCTGCTCAGCACGGGCAACCCTCCGTGATTCTTCGACCCTAGCATACTTGTCCGCCAGGGCCATCATATCAGAGAGGCCGGAGGGGTAGCTGACCTCCATAGCTAGGTAGAAGTCGCTTTCCTTCGAAACTCCCCCCGCCAAGGCAGACATGGCTACCTCATGATTAAGGTGGTCCACTTCCAACATGGCCTTATTGAAACGGCCAAGGTAATTCCTCAAGGACTCCCCCTCTCTCTGCTTAACTTCGGAGAGGGAGTCAGACCTTCATCGGTGGTGGCGACTGCTGACGAACTGGCCAATAAAAAGGTGGCTCAGCTTGTCGAATGAATCAATAGAACCTGGCTTCAAAGCATTGAACCAGGTTCGGACGGATCCTCTGAGGGTGGAGGGGAAGGCGCGATAGAGGACCGCATTAGATGCTCCGTGGAACATCATAATCGATCGGAAGCTGCTGAGATGGTCATCTGGGTCAGAAGAGCCATGATAGGGTTCGACGGCTGGTAACTTGACATGGGAGGGAATCACTTCCTCCATGATCCTTAGAGAAAGGGATGCCCTGCTCCGCCTTGGGCTGGGGCAGATGGGCCTGCTTGGCGGCATCCAGTTCTTATCGCATTTCCTGGATCTGACGATGGATCTCCTCTTCGCCAGCCAGGGGAGGAGCTGGGCGAGAAGATCGCAGAGACGGCATCGAATCATAGTGGGAGGTCACCGGTGAGAGAGACCGGGCTCGCCGAGATCTGGAAGGATCTCCATTGTGTCCGCCTCGCGGGACCGGCTTGTCCCCTCTAGGTCGATGTGGGGGTCCACGGATTTGTGCGGACTAGAGGAGGAAGTCGCCGGCGAAGAAGGAGCCGCCGCTTCCTTATGAAAGTGTGGAACAGGAGGAGCTGTAAGGCGCTCCTGGACCAGATGGGTCAGAGCTATGGAAGCCCGAAGGACCGAGCTATGGAAGCCGGAGGGGCCGAGCTATGGAAGCCCGGGAAGGCCGAGCTGCGGAAGCTCGGGAAGGCCGAGCTATGGAAGCCTGGAGGGGCCGAGCTACGGAAGCCCGAAGGGGCCGAGCTACGGAAGCCCGGAGGGTCCGAGCTACGGAAGCCCGGAGGGGCCGAGCTACGGAAGCCCGGAGAGGCCGAGCTATGGAAGCCCAGAAAAGACGAAGGGAGGAGGTCGGCCTTAGCCGCCTCGCACGGATATTGATGCAATGATGATTTTACCCCCCAACAGTTTGTTAGAGTTAGTTTTTTAAATAATGAGCCTATCTTTTTATGATTTGATAGGATAGCCTTAGATGGATAAGATCATAAGAGGATTATGCTTATCCGTAGAAACAAGAAATAATATTTATATGGTGATGTGCTTAATGAAACGTAATAGAAAAAATTTATTCTTGAGTGAAAACCCTTCTTCTACCTTGATTCCTCTTTCCAAAATAATCTGAGTTGGAAACAATCCCAACAGCTGACAGGGGAGAGCGCCACAGTGAACAAGACCAACAAACGGGTCGATTCGGAAGAAAACAATATCTTAGGCAAAGAATGCATGGTCTTTGCCGGTACCACTGTCGTCAATGGGAGCTGCGTTTGTTTGGTGACGCAGACCGGAATGAACACTGAAATCGGCAAGATACACTCTCAAATTCATGAAGCTTCCCAAAGCGAAGACGATACGCCGCTGAAGAAGAAATTGAACAAGTTTGGAGATACCCTTACTATCATTATTGGGGTGATTTGCGTGTTTGTTTGGATGATCAGTGTGAAGTACTTCTTAACCTGGGAGTATGTCGACGGGTGGCCAAGAAATTTCAAGTTTTCCTTCGAGAAGTGCACCTACTACTTCGAGATTGTCGTGGCTCTGGTTGTTGCTGCAATCCCGGAGGGTTTGCCGACGGTGATCACCACTTGCTTGGCGCTGGGTACTCGAAAGATGTCGCAGAAGAATGCGATGGGTAGTTGAAAGATGTCGCAGAAGACTTTGGGGTGCACGACGATGATTTGTTCCAGACAAGGTGGAATGGCAGTGGCGGCAACGCGGGGGAGGTGGGCCTGGACCTTATTTTTTAAAAAAACAAATAATTATTTCCATCCGAGCAAATCAAATCACAATCACTTGAACAACTTGTACCGATGCTTTAAAGCGCCGGTATAACCTGATGCTTTGCCAACGCTTCCAAAAGCCTCGACAAATAACATCTCCACTCCTAGAATCGTGACGCTTCCTCAAAGCGTTGGGACAATATTTTGGACGCTTTAAGCGTCGATAAATGACATTTTTAGCATCGAAAAAGCAGAAATTTGTTGTAGTGGTCCAAAGAGGTAAGCAGCGCTTAATTAATTACCATTCCTTTCTATCGTTAACAAGTTCTTTAGATTCCTCTAATTAATGTCACTTACAAGGATTATGATATTGCAAAACGCCCACTTTATAGCGCCCTCCAACTGGTTCGTTGTCTCAAAATTAACGGCACGTTTCGCTCTGTTTGGAACACATCAGCGTTCAGTACTATGGAATTCACTTATAAATAAATTTTTATATATAAAAGTAAGGAATTAAGATAAATCGACATGTTTAAAAGAAATGAAAATTGAATTTGATATTTTATTTTCTAAATTACTCCTTTTTAACAATTAATGAGAAATGATGATTTAAGAATTGTCGTGTTAATTATATTCTTTATAATAATTATTGAAATTATATAATAATAATTTTATAATATAATAATAATAATAATATTTCTTAATCCATAATATATTATTAACTTTAATATAAATACTATTAATCAATATTATTAATGTAAATTAATATTATAATAAATTGTATGATATCAATAATTTATCATAATAATAGTATTATTATTATAAATAATACTATTTTTGGTCAAAAACTATGACCATTGATGGTGACTGTCGACATTCCTCCATACTTCCGAGGGACCAAGTGGCATTCGGGCAGCTGCTGACTGCCGACATCCCTCGATGCAACTAGCTTCTGGCCGAGGAGAATCTTCAACTCGCCGGCCTCATTCCATCTGGTGGTGAGCAGCCATGATTCACTTACCCCCTTCTTTTTCTTCCTTTTCTTTTTTTCTTTTTTTTTACCAAGTCCTTTTGACATGTGCATATATGTTGCCACCGATTGAAGCGATGAGAAGGGCTGCGGCCGGGCTAGGGCGGATGGAGCCTCTGCCGAAAAAAGGATCGTAGCCAAGGCGGCCAGAAAGAAGACCGAGGCCGAAAGGGCCAAGGGAAAAACTAGAGAGGCTGAAGAGCCAAGGAAGAGTCCTCGGTCGCCATCGCCAATGCGATCCCGATCCCCAACCCCGCTCATCCACAAGCCCCGAGTGGATCGGGAGGTGGACGTCGACCTCACTGCTGACACACCCCTGGAGGGCCCGAGGGCTGGAGTACTACCATCACCACCACCGATCATTCTAGAAGCGGAGGTGACCGAAACAGCCCCAGACTCGATTCCAGAGGTTGCCCCACAAGCAGAAGAGGCAGCTACCGAAGAGCCTCCCAGGGTGATAGCGCCGATGGAGGGGTTGCCATCGGCCCTTGATGCGATGCCATCAACTTCGGCGCCCGTAGAAACTGCCAAGGATGAAGCCATCACCACCTCCTTCAAATCCATCCTCGAGCGCAAGGGGTGCTGGGCGGAGCGGACGATGGCACAAGTGTGCACGCCCGAACTCCAAAGGTCTCTCCAAGAGCAGGGGACCTCCTCCTTCTTCCGGGAGGCCTTTGTAGGTCATCTCTGGGTAAATACTTCCCCTTCAAAGTCTCCTTGTTTAAGAACCCCCTCCTTTTTTTTAGCCTCCCTAAGAGCGACTTTCGTGCAAACGGTGAATTCCCTGGCTGCCCTAAAGAGCACCCTTTCCCAAGTCAAGGCCGCTCTTGGCCAATCATAGGAAGAAACTCACCAAGCCCAGGCCCAAACGGAGGAGGCTGAGAAGGCTTTGGAAGCCGCCCTAGCCGGGAGGGCCGAAGAACAGGCCAGGATGGAAAGGGCCGAGAAGGCCTTGGAGGTGGCCCGAGCCAAAGGCCAGGCCCAAGTAGAAAAGGCCGAGAAGGCTTTGGAGGTGGCACGAGCCCCTGAAGAAAATAATAAACAAGTGAAGTTGGATCTGTTGGTGTGCCAAAGCAGCATGGAATTTGCTAACATTCAAAAAGGCATGGCCGAGGAGCGGGCGGAAAATACCGAGGAGGTCGCCCATTGCTCCGACGCATAAGTGAATGAAATGAAGGCTGCTGTGACAGCGGTAGAGAATAGGGTCGCTGAGGCGGTAGAAAGTTTCAGGCAATCTGCCAGCTTTGGTGAAGAGCTGGCCAAGGCCACTGCCTTTGCCTATAACATAGGCTTCCAAGACTGCAAAGATAAAGTAAGAAGAGTTTACAACCTTGGAGATCTGAACGACTTGGAGCCAGATGAGGCTACAGAGGAAACACCATCGGAGAATCATTCCCCCGACAATAGCCCAGCATCGGTCGAGCCATGAACACTGTTGTATCACTTTTTGCTTTTTATCATTGGAAGGAAGCTCGAGTAAAATCGGCAATTTTGTAAACAGTTTTACCATTAATGAAGAGACTTTTTTTAAAAAATCTTCATGCTGTGTTGTGTTGTTACTTTGCTTCTGTAGTGGCCAAGACAAGTTCACTTTATAGTATAGGCCGAGGTCAAGAACATAGGCATATGTAGCCGGTGTCCATGAATTGGAAGTTGAGATCGAGGCTGACACTAGAATGACTTCTTGAATGTAAAGTGTCGATCCAGCTTCACACTTAATGCCGACATGGAGGTAGGGTCGAGTACCGACGTGGAATCATGCTTGAGTGTCGACATGGAGTCGGGCTTGAGTGTCGACATGGAGCCGGGCTTGAGAGCTGACATTGAGCTGGGCTTGAGTGCCGACATGGAGTCGGGCTTGAATGCCGACGTGCCGACGTGGAGCCAAGCTTAAGTACTGACGTGGAGCCGGGCTTGAATGCCGATGTGGAGTCGAGCTTGAGTGCCGACATGGAGTCGAGATTGAGTGCCGACATGGAGTTGGGCTTGAATGCCGACGTGGAGCCGGGCTTGAGTGCCGAGACGGAGTCGGGCTTGAACTAAAGAAGCAAGATTGCTCAAGAGTGTTTTTATTAGTAAGTAGAGGTGAATGTTATTCAAATGTAAATCGGAATACCCAAATCTATGGTGTCTGTACACATTACTGGTAATACCGACGAAGGTTGTCTACATTCCAAGTACGAGGGAGCAGCTTCCCATCCAGTTCCTCGATCCGGTAGGCTCCACGATGAAGTGCATCGGTGACCCTATAAGGCCCTTCCCAATTGGGTGATAATTTGCCTCCTTCAGTGGGTTTGGAGACTTTTGCTCACATGAGGATCAAGTCTCCATGGAGGAATATTCTGGGGTGAACTCAGGTGTTGTAATATTTTGCGACTCTTTGGCAGTAAACAGCCATCTTGATTCGTGCTCGATCACGGGCCTCCTCAACAAGGTCAAGGTTGGCTCGCAACTGGCTTGGATTGTTCCTCTCATCATATGATTGTATTCGGGGACTAGGAATGCCAATCTCTACCGAAATGACGGCCTCCGACCCAAACACCAAGCCAAAGGGAGTTTCTCTCGTGGGGATCCATGGTGTTGTGTGATACGCCCACAGCACGTTCGGAAGCTCTTTCACCCATCTTCCTTTAAAATCATCCAGGCGCATCCTGAGCCCTTGAAGGATGGTATGATTTGTCACTTCGTCTGCTCCGTTTGACTGAGGGTGACCGATAGAAGTGAACTTTTGGCATATGCCCAGCTCGATGCAAAATTCTTGGAAGGGAGCATTATCGAATTGTCGCCCGTTATCGGTAACAAGGGTGTGGGGTAGCCCGAATCGATAAATAACAGACTTCCAAAAGAAAGTCCTCACCTTGGCTTCGGTGATCTTGGCGAGTGCTTCGGCCTCTACCCACTTGGTGAAATAGTCGATAGCAACGAGCAGATACTTTCTCTGACCAGAGACTTAAGGGAATGGCCCCAAAATGTCCATCACTTATTGGACGAAGGGCCATGGAGCTAACAAAGGGCTCAGCTGAAAGGTTGGCAGCCGTTGGATGTTGGCGTGCTGCTAGCAGCTATCGCACTTCCGAACTAACTCGGCCGCATCTCCTCGCATGGTAGGCCAATAATAGCCTTGTCGTAGGGCCTTGTGTGACAATGCCCTACCCCCCAAGTGGTTCCCACAAATACCCTCATGGATCTCCCAAAGTATGTAGTCAGCATCTATAGGATCGACACACTTGAGGAGGAGGCGAGAAAAGGACCTTCGATATAATTGTTCGTCAAGCATAAGGAATTTAGATGCACGCCACTTGAGTAGTTTTTCTTCAGCAGGATCGACCAGGAGGGCGCCGTTGGTGAGGTACTGGACATAGGCTTCCATCCAAGAAGGATCTTGGTTTATCGGCAGAGATTCTTCCACCACATCAATGCTTGGGGCTTCCAGATATTCCATATAAGTTCTCCCCAAGGTCCCGTCGGCCGAAGTGGCTAGCCGGGACAAAGCATCAGCTCTGACATTCTCCCCCCAGGGAATGTAGCTAACACTGAAGTGAGTAAAAGGAAAGGCTTGTGATTGCACCATACTCAAGTAGCGAGACATTGTAGGATCTCGAGCCTCATACTCTTCCTTTATCTGGCCAAAAACGAGCTGGGAGTCGGTGAAGACTCTGAGGCACTTTGCTCCGAGCTCCCGTGCTAGCCTCATTCTTGGCAGCAAAGCTTTATACTCAACTTGGTTGTTTGTGGCCGAGAAGAGGAAATGAAGGGCATACTCGGTCACAATGCCATTCGGACTTGCTAGGATGAGACCTGCCCCACTGCCTTGAGAGTTTGACTCTCCATCTATGTGGAGGATCTGATCCAGTCCTCCCCTCCTCCCCCGATGGTAATGTCCGAGGGGCCTACAGGAGGTTCCTCCGGTTGCTCCTCTATCCAGGTGCATTTGATCAGAAAATCCGCTAAGATCTGGGACTTTATGACCGACCTGGGATGAAACGACAGGTCGAATTCTCCTAGCTTGACTGCCCACTTCGCTAGTTGGTCGGAGGTGTTGGGGCGAGAGAGAATTGCCCTGAGTGGTTGATCCATGACCATCACGATCGGGTGCACTTGGAAGTATGGCCTAAGATGCTGAGCAGAAATGATTAGCGCAAAGATAATCTTTTCGGTATTGGAATACCTGATCTCTGCGTCGTGAAGCACTTTGCTTATATAATAGACTGGCCTTTGCATCTTGTCGACATCGACATGGACGAGCATAGAACTCACCGCTTCGGGGGATACAACGAGGTAAAGGAAGAGTTCTTCTCCTCCTCTGGGTTTGGATAGCAGGGGTGGGGTGGACAAGAACTTCTTCAATCCCTTGAATGCTTCTTTACACTCCGTCATCCAATCGAAGCAGTCAACTTTGCGCAGGGCTTTGAAGAAGGGTAGACACCTTTCTACTGACCTTGCTAGAAAGCGCCTCAAGCTATCCTTTCCGTGAGCCGTTGTATTTCCTTCTTGTTGCTTGGTGGTCTCAATGTCGATAATGGCTTTGATCTTTTTGGGGTTAGCTTCGATTCCCCTCTGTGTCACCATAAATCCTAGGAATTTGCCCGCTGCGATTCTAAAGGCATACTTCTGTGGGTTCAGTTTCATCCGGTATCGGCGAAGGTTGTCGAAGGTTTCTGATAGGTCGGCAATATGGTCGTCAGCACAAATGCTTTTCATTAACATGTCATCCATGTACACCTCCATATTGTGCCCGATTTGGCCTTCAAATACCTTATTCATCAACCTCTCGTAGGTGGCTCCCGCATTCTTGAACCTGAAGGCAATGACCTTATAGCAATAGATGCCCTTTTTGGTCACAAAAGAAGTGGCCTCCTCGTCAGCCAGGTCCATCCTAATTTGGTTGTACCCTGAGAAGGCGTCCATGAAGCTAAGGGTTTCATGGCCTGATGTGGCATCCACCAGCTGATTGATCCTAGGTAGTGGGAAGCTGTCCTTGGGGCATACCTTGTTGAGGTCGGTGAAATCAACGCACATCCTCTAGCTCCCATTGGCCTTATGAACCATGACCATATTGGCTAGCCAGACTGGGTAATGCGCCTCTCGTATATGGCCCGCTGTGATCAATTTGTTGACTTCCTCATCCATGGCCCTTTGCCTCTCGGGAGAAAAACTCCTCTTCTTTTGCCGAACAGGTCGACTCCTTGGGTTGATGCTAAGTTTATGGGTGATGACTTCAGGCAGTACTCTTGGCATATCCGAGGCTGACCAAGCGAAGACATCCGCGTTGGCCCACAAAAAAGGCAAGTAGCCGATCCCTCGCCTCGGGAGGAAGAAGCGTCCCGATTCGAATTGTCTTCGTAAGATCCTCCCCTAGCAGGAAAGTCAGCAAACTTTCACCCGGTTCTCCTCTCTTCTTGGAGTCTCTGGGATCAAGTGGCTTGGGCACCGGTAAAGCAGTCACCTCGTGAGGACTAGGCGTGGTGTGGTAACAGAGGGGCACCAGGTTCCGCTCCCCACGCATCTCCCCGACTCTTTGGTTGATAGAAAACCATACCAATAACCTCTTTGTGGAGATAATGGCATCGAGGAGGTTGAGTCCGGGCCTTCCAAGAATGGCGTTGTAAGCCAAGGAGACCCGGACAACCAGGAATTTTATGAAGACCATGCTCTGGCGCGGTTCCATCCCGGCCGTAACTGGGAGGGTGATTTCTCCTTCTACCTTTATAGTATCCCCAATAAAGCCCATCAAGGGAATGGTCACAGGGCAAAGAAGACTTGGAGACATGCTCATTCGAACAAATGCCTCATACAAAAGAACATCCACTGAACTTTCACTATCAACAAGGATTCGTTTTACAGGATGTTTAGCTATCGTCATTGACACGACAATGCTATCATCATTAGGGTTGTCTACCCCTTCTAAGTCCCTTCTAAAAAATGGAATTACAGAATCTTCTCCCTCCTCGCACTGCCTTTTAGAGGCACTGCCTGCCCCCCAAGAGATTATGGCCACCGTCTTCTCAATCGGAGCATTGTCCACGCCGATTTAGGGTGCAGATGGTGCCGATGGGCCGGAGCTGTAGGGTTTTCTCTCCGAACAAACTTTCCTAGATGGCCCTGCTGGATGAGTTCCTCAATGGCTTTCTTCAGCAGGCGGCAGTCCTCCATGTCAGGGCCGTAGTCCCGGTGATAGCAGCAGTAGAGATCTTTGTTGCGAAAGACTCCTGGCCTCATGGGAGGCAGACGCCAAAGATAAGGTTCGCCTTTGATCTCTAATAAGATATGGGAGACTGGGGCGATAAGGGGAATGAAGTGTTCTTTGGGAGCCAGGGCCCGAGGTCGATTGTTCGAGCAACGAGGTGGCTCAGACCTCCTTGGTCGTGTCCCTGTAGGCTCCGGATGCACTGGCCTCTTACTGGACCCCTTGTCGACTTTCCTTCTGGAAAAGTCCGCTTCGTCAGTATGAATATACTTCTGCGCTCGGCTCAGCAGTTCGGCATAAGAGCTGAAAGGTTTTTTGTCCATAAAATAGGTGAAGCGAGAGGGTCGAAGTCCCCGCTTCAGGGCCAGGGTGGCCACTGAGTCCTCAAGATTGTAAACTTCGAGCGCAGCCTCCTTAAACTGGGCCACGAAGTCCTTCAAAGTTTAACCGCTCCTTTGTTGGACGACAAATAAGCTGTCAGCCACCCGGGGATCTTCGACACGCATCAAAGTGGGCCAAGAAGGATCGCTTCAGCTGCCTGAAGGAGCTGATACTACATGGTGGCAGGCGGGAGTACCACGCACATGCAGCCTTTCAAAGTGTGGCTAGGAAGGCGACATAGAGAAGAGAATCTGTTGCCCCTTGGACCTGCATGAGGACTTTGTAGCTTTTCAGATGATCCACGGGGTCTGTGGTACCATCATACGGGTCCAACTAGGGTAGATGGAACTGTGACGAAACCGGTTCCTCCATAATGTGGCGAGATAATGGGGGGCGATGGTCGTATTTCGCCCCATAAGGGTTAGTAATTCTGCGGCTGAGCTCCTCCAACAGCAGATGGTACTCATCCAACCGCCGCTCATCCCAACGAGCAATCCGTTTGTCGCCAGAATATCCCTCGAAGACTCGAAAGACGAGCGGGGAGAAGGTCACCGACGGAGAGGATGCACTTGCTCAGGTTCCTTCCCACTGCGCCGCTTAGGGAGGCGGTCAGAGCGATGGGAAGGAGACCGCGGCAGTTTGAAGGTCTCCCGGCAATGAGATTTCGGAGACGCATGAAGAAGGGTCTCCGAAGGAGTCCTGCCATGATGAGACTGGCTGGCTTCATGACCCTCCGCGTGGGGTAGAGGGAGCTGAGGTGGCAATGGCGTAGTGGTGGAGCACTGCTCCTGCAGGCCCCGAACCACCGCCATCAGATCCTGAACTTACTGGGCCAGGGCATCGAGCCGATTAGCTTGGCTAAACTGCAGCTTTATGGGGGGCGGAGTAGGGAGGTCGGTCTCTAGTTGCTCAGCCTGCGGGGGGTGCCCCCAAGCTTGACTGGTAGAGGCTTCCTGCGCACGTGTGATCACCATTTCTTCCTTGCAGGGGTTGAAGAGTTGCAGATACGTTGAATAAACGTGTTGCAATCGACACTCTCCCCTTCCTAGCACGCCAATCTATTGCTGCCAAATCACTTTCAGAGAGCGTCGGGCAGGAAAAGATCTCTGTAGGCCTTCGAGAAGATGGCAGGACCGCTCCCTTTAGTTGGAGACCTGCAACAAAAGTCCCGGGCTGGTGGCTCCGACGAGGACCCTCCAACGCTCTAGTTAGGTGACTGGAGAACAGCACTAGAGGTGGTGAGTAGTTTAGAATGAATCTCCTTCCTTGTTATGAGTGAAGGTTCTTATACCTGTCCGGAGGTCTCTCTTACCCTTCGGGGATGACCGTTGAATCATGTCGTTCGCTAGGATCGGCGTTGTAAGTGGTAGATGGGCGCATAGCCGTTAGACGTGCTCCATAAATAACGGTAACTACCCATAGTCTTAGCGAAGAGTGGGATAGTGGGCCACATGGCAGTCCTTGGCACTTATCAAGTCGGTGGGAACAATATTTGAGGTTGGTTCCTCAGCCAAAATTAGAGGCCAAGGAGATGCCGAGATCAAGGCCGAGGTGAGGTTCGAGGTCGAGGCCGAGGTGAGGCTTGAGGCCAGGGTGCAATCCGAAGTCAAGGCCAGCTGCCGAATCATTACTCTCCCCGGGAACCATGCAGACTGTTAATCCACCGCCTGGAGGCTTGATCAGCTACATCAATTGCTTTACTAATTTATAGTTGGTTCTATTTACTAAACGTGAGCTAATGAAACTTTTTGTTTTTTCTGTTTTCAGATGCAATGAAATGAGATGGAATCCCTTGGATAAAAGCAGCACCCACCAAATCATTTTCTTAGCTACCTTTTTAAAGAAACCTATATATGTTAGATGCTATTTATTTTTTAATTATTTTGACATTTGTTGGATGGATGGTTATGAAATAATAGTTCTGATCTATTGGCTAATTAACTGCTATTGTGATAGATGCCTCTGTGTGGTTGGTTGTTATTTCTGGATCCATCCTAAGATATATAGGGTGTGACGCTTATAATTTGACCTTCAGGCATTTCCTTGGATCTGAAAGGAAAACTCAATTACTTATCAAACGCATTGCTTGTTACCGCTGCCATATGACTGTAAATTCATTTCACTGGAGACAATTGTCACAGGGTCCCAACAGAGTTTATCCAGATAAATATGACTATGGTGGCAGGCGCTCACACAAAGCATTCCTTATGGTACAAAGAAAAATCGAGGCAAGCACAGATTGGGAGTGACAAATCAGGCACCACATCTTTGAAATTCTGGCAGTCTTAGCGGACCTGGTCATGACTTGCTAGTAAAGGAACGTTGGACATTTCTTGTCCATAAAAAATGACCAAGTGGATAGCTCGTCCCAAGGAAAAGTCTTTGTACACCGCCCCCCGGTGTAGCAAGTCCTACGTGAGCTGCACCGCTTCTCCTAATTGATCCACGTGGATCCTACGTGGCCTGATGTTGCGGGACGGGATAGCTCTGATACGATATTACGTTCTGATTGTGACGTCCATTAAAAGCACTTTGCCTTTATTTTAAAATAGTGTGCAGACGAAAATGCCCCTTCCCTTTAGCCTTTTTCTACCACCATTTTTCCTAGGATTACATCTGTGCAAGAAAAACTCTTTCTTCTCCCTCGCTCTGGCTTTTGGGTGCAAGGAATCAGTCCAAGGTTTGAGCAAGATCCTGAGCCCTCGCTCTAAAAGTCCGATCGAAAGAAAATATTTCAACTTTGAGGCTGGAATACCTAGCTACTAAAGGCTTTTTCAAACTCATTGCTTGTTTCCGCTGTCATATGACTATATAGAAATTCATTTCTCTGGATACAATTGTTTTAGGGGTCCCAGAAGAGTTCATCCACATAACTATGACCATGGTGGCAGCTGGCACTGGCACAAAGCATTCTTTATATCGTACAATGAAAAATCGAGACATTCATGCACTGATTTGGAGTGACAAATCAGGCACGACAACTTCGAAATTCTGGCAGTCTTAGCGGACCTGGTCATGACTTGCTAGTTATAAAGGAACGCTGGCCGTTCCAGCCCAGAAATATGACAATTGGATTTTCAAGAATCATACAAACGCCAACGACCCGTCTCCGAAGACCTGTCCCCCTCCCAAGTCTATGCCGTGAACGACCCTTCTGTTCGCGATGACTTCTCCTTGCCCTTCGATATATATTATCGATATATCTGAACTTCATCAATTGCTGTATAGCTTGGAGATAATAGCTTCAGGCACTCTTTGGGCTCGCGATTGGTATTATACCAACAAGAATATGCTCTCCAAGTTTCTCTTGCTGCTTCACTTGTTCCCCCCAACCATCTACCTTTCAGCTGCTTCCTTCATCAGCAACGACGCCTTCGATCCTTCGGAAGAGCGGTATTGCGCTGATACTGACGTATATTGTGGAGGGCCGGAAATGGCCCGTTATCCTTTCATTCGAGTTGACCCACACAACGGATCTTGTTCTCCACAAATCACTTGTTTTCAGGGTTATTTTGCCCTGAATATCAGCTCGCTGCAATATCGGACCAGTGACATTGATTACACGACACAAACTTTGCTGATCACCAAAGTTGATTATTATTTATTGGACAGCACATCATACGATCCTTTCTCAATCTCTACTAACTTGCAGGACCTTGGTCCTACTCTCAGCTACACCGAGCACAATCAGCTGTTGACACTGCTTTACAATTGTTCATCTCGGGTCCAGGGCTTGCATGGTTTCCATCAGCTCCGGTGGTGCTCCGACAGTTGTGCTGGTCAATATTATTACACTGCCATATTGGATCCCGGGTTCTTCGAGTCAGAATGCGAATTGTTTACCTCCGTTGTCGTGAATCAGCAGAAGAGTATGGACCAACTGATTAGCAGCCTGGATCGTGGTTTGGTTGGTCCAGTTGTGCGTGCCCTGCAGGGGGGTCTCGAGGTGACGTGGTCATGGCAAGAAAGAAGGGGTTGCGACGCATGCTTCCAATCTGGTGGAATAAACTGTACGAACCACTACTCGTTCCTGGTCTTCTGCCAGTGCCCAAACAACAATACTCACGTTCACATGTGCCCAGTAGTCCAAGAAGGTAAGCAGCGCTTAATTAATTACCGTTCCTTTCTATCGTTAATAAGTTCTTTAGATTTCTATTAATGTCACTTATACGGATTATGATATTATAAAACGCCCACTTTTAGCGCCCTTCAACTGCCTCATCGTCTCAAAATTAACGGCATGCATGTTACGCTCTGTTTGGAACACATGATCACCGTCTAGAGTGGAATTCATTTATAAATAAATTTTTTATGTTTGTTCTAAATAAATTTATATATATAAAAGTATGGAATTAAGATGAATTGACATGTTTAAAAGAAATGAAAATTGAATTTAATATTTCATTTTCTAAATTACTTCTATTTTACAATTAAAGAGATATGATGATTTGAGAGCAGTTAATTTTGTTAATTATATTCTTCAATCATATTTAATTATATTAATTATAATTATATTTAACTAATACATAATTAAAATATAATTGTAATTATATTTTAATAATTATATATAATTTTATAATATAATAGTAAATTCTTAATCCATAATACATTATTAACTATAATATCAATACTATTAATCTATATTATTAATGTAAATTAATATTATAATATCATATTATATTATAATATTATTAATATCATATATTTAATATTTAGTATGATATTCATATATATATTAATATAGAACAACTTATATATTATAATAATATTAAAATTATCAATAAAATAATAATTTATCATAAACATATTATTACTATAAATAATATTATTTTTGGTCAAAAACTGAGACCATTGATGGGGAAAATTTGTTCAAAAAATTTTGTTCTCTTCGTTCCTTGGAATTTATTTGTAAATCCTATCAAAATTGAAAGGATTTGTAATAAGAAGAAGCAATATTTTAATGATTTAGTAGTTGGAATTTTAAATTCACGAGTTATTATGTTTTCAAATAAAGCAAGTCATGGATTTACAAATGAATTCCATGAAAGCTATAGAATTCATTTGTTGCAAATGGAGCATTAGCTTCCCAAAGCATGAAATCCTTGCTTTATTTGGGTTGGATCAACATATATCCAATGAGAGATAAGGCATCGGGCTAGGCTTGGGCCAATATTCGGAAGGAGAGATAGAGACAGAGAGAGACAGAAGACAGAAATGTCTTTGTATACTGCCTTCAGTGCACGAAGATGCATACCGGATGCACGAATTGGCCACATGATGCTGTAATCTGGCCATAACCCTACTTGCTTTGATTAATGCATGGGATTACTTGTGACCACTTGGATGATTTCGTTACATTAAGAGGTTCAGTTATTTTCTTCATGTTAATGTTACCGCCCATGGCTACAATCACTCACAGTGAATACTACAAAACAGAAATAAACAAAACATTAGCATAGATTTTGTTATCTTAAGCTAAACAACAATTTGTTTTAACAACAAAATGAATAAAGGAATGGTGAACTGGAGTTTATCTTGATGGTGATGCATCTCTACTAGGTAACTAGATATTCTGGATTCAAGTTTGCAGATGGATCTTCTACTCTATTTTTCAAATAAATAAATAACTATAGTGATGGTTTTCAAAAATAGATAATATATTTGGTGATTTTGTTAAACTTATGATCACATTAATAATATTAGGTGCACAACAAGTTAATTGAGTTCACCCAAGGGTTCGGCTCAAGATGTTCTTTTTTTGAAAAAAAATGCTAATCTACTCCATCACTAGGTATTTTCAAGCTAACAAATAATAGTTTGATGCCACAATTAATACCTTAAGCCCATCTACCATTAACCTATTAGTAGATCAAATCCACATGTCCCAATTAACTTGTTAACAAATCGAATTTACACTTCAAGCTCATATGCTGTCTCAATTAAAATTTGAGTACAAATTAATTGGTAGCAGATAAATTTTAGTTATAACCTCTTCAATCTATTCATTTCCATCTAATTTAGGATTATTTTTATGGGATATTAAAATCTTTTCTCTTTTATTAGAAGATGTTCTTCTCACATGCTATAGGTTAGCTAGAAATCTATTCCGAGCAGGGTCGAGTAGCCTTTTCCTCTTGTTCACTAACTTTCGTATATTTGGATCGGTTTTGATACCATTTGTAATGCTTTAAACTCACATACTGGCCTAAATAATCTGTTAGTGGTCTAGATCCATGTAACCTTAAAACTTGAGAACAAGTTAATTGATAGCAGTTGAACTTGAGTTATAAGCTCTTCAAACTTTTTTTTTTCATTCGATATGGGATTATTTGGAGTATTATAATCTTCTATTCTTTATCAAGCAACATCTCTTCTTTATCTGGCAACATTGTTGTTGTATACTATAAATTAGCCAAAATTTATTTTGAGCAAGATTTTTAGTATGGCAAAAGTGGCTCCATACCATAGTAAGACTCTCTATACCACTATCCCAATAGGTAGTCATTTTTTCATGTTCACTAACTTTTGTAGACTCAAATTATTTTTGATACCATTTATAATGTCCTAAACCTAGCTATTGACCCAAACAACTTGTTAGTGGGTTGAACTCACGTGGCCTTAAAAACTTGGCTCTAAGTTAATTATAGCAAGTGAACTTAAATTATAACCTCCTCAACCATCTCTTTTCCATTCATGTAGGACAATTTTTATGGGGTATTACAATTTACTTGTACTGTAGTCAAGTTAAGATTGGCTAAGAAAATTTTACATGACTATTGTACTTTATAATTAAAATTCTTGTACTGTATATGCTAAATTTTGATGTGTTTTTGATGTTACAGGAAATTTTGAGCAAAATGTAGGGCAAGATGTTTCAAATCAGAGTGTTAAAGGGCATCTTGGGACCAAGAGGCTGGTGAAAATTCTAGTAGGTAATAAACCTGAAGTAGCATCCTATGATCTTACTTCATTCTCTTGGAAGCCCCATGAATGGGTAGGCTCAAATAATTAACAAACCATAATCCCTACTTTTCGCTAATATGTAGAAATAATTTAATAGGATCTTGTGCTTGTGATTTCTTTTTGATTCAAAAAATACCTACATGTATCCATTGATCGATTTGTGGGAGGAGAAACTTGGACCTCCTAATTGATTCTCTAACTTACCATTCCATCATGTTATAAATAGCATGCATGCTTTAATCTTTCCTTTCATAGCCTTTAGATCTTAACATTGATAGTGAAGTTATGGCCATCACAAATACATCACAAATACTTTTAATCGTGTTCGGTATTTTAACTTTGAATATAGTAGTATGTTACAAACACTAACTCCTTTACTTAATTTCACAGGTGGAACAGGATTCATTCTATTTCTATGCCTACTCTTGCTATATATGTGTCACATTGGAAAATTAAACATTGCAACCTTATGTCAGAGGAAAGAGCAGAAGAAAGGTAAAAAGCTAGAAGCTTTCATGGAGAAGTTTGGGCATTTGGCCCCAACAAGATATAGTTATTCAGATGTGGAGAAGATAACCTCTTCCTTCAACCAAAAAATAGGTCAAGGTGGTTATGGTGGCGTATACAAAGGGAAGCTTGACAATGGTCATTTGGTTGCAGTGAAGGTCTTGAATAGCTCTAAAGGCAATGGCAAGGAATTCTTTAGTGAGGTGATCAGTATTTGTTCTACTTATCATGTCAACATTGTGAGCTTAATAGGCTTTTGCTTGGAAGGTTCCAAAAGAATTCTTATATATGAGTTCATGGCCAATGGATCACTTGACAAATTCATTTTTGTCGATAAACAAAGTCTTAAATGGGAGAAGCTATTACATATTGCAATTGGAATTGCACGGGGCTTAGATTACCTCCACTATGGCTGCAACATTGGAATTTTACACTTTGACATCAAGCCACATAACATACTACTGGATGAAGATTTACAGCCAAAAATATCTGATTTTGGGCTAGCTAAATTATGCCGCTCAGGAGAGAGCATTATATCAATGTTGGAAGCTCGAGGGACCGTTGGGTACATTGCACCTGAGGTTTTCTCACGAAATTTTGGAGGTGTGTCTAGCAAAGCTGATGTCTACAGTTATGGGATGCTATTGCTAGAAATGGTTGGGGGAAGAAAAAATCTCAAAGTACAAGTAGACAATACTAGTGAGATCTACTTTCCTCATTGGATATATAAGCATCTCAGCTTGGATGGGAATTTGATAAATTTTAAGGTCATATCAAAAGATGAAGAAGAGATTGCAAGAAGGATGATTCTAGTTGGTTTGTGGTGTATCCAAACTAAGCCAACAGATCGACCCTCGATGGGCAAGGTTATAGATATGTTAGAAAAAAGGATTTTAGATGTACAAATCCCACCCATGCCAACTTTATCTTCCCCCTCAAGGTCAGTGAAGCATTCCGAAACAAGTGATCCTCATGAAATAATATCAGTAGTAACTTGTTAAAATAAACTTTGAAGTTTTGAATGTATCAAATTTATGTGAATCCTGATGCTTCAGGGGATTAGTTTTTAGTGGTCAATTTATGCCCTTATGTGAGACGATGATTTTGAGATGTAGATTCATAGTTTTGAACTACCTTATTATAAGAAAAATTTGGAAAAGGTATCAGAGGCTAATAATTTACTAAGCAGGTTTGAAATCAACTCAAAACATTAGATTTGGGATGAAAAGTAAACCCAACAAGTCAGAAAATGATTTTTTTGTCTAACAAGATTTTATTTTAATTAGCAATTTTATTCTACTAAATTCATATCCATGTCATTTCTATTTTTTTAGATAATATGTATGTTATGATTTTGAGAAAGCTTGATTGCTGCAGGATTTCTTCATGCTTCATGTCCTTAAATTGCATGGATGGCTAAATAACAAAAGAAAAAATTGAGTAAATGAACTTTTACATGTACTAATTTATATATTATTGATCTTCAAATAAATCTAGTTTCTTAATGCATTAACTTCCTCTAACGACCAAAACAGTTGGCGTAATAAAGGAACTATAAAAAGATGTGGGAATAAGGACTTTTTACTTTCTGCTGCGAAGGAACTATAAAAAGATGTGGGAATAAGGACTTTTTACTTTCTGCTGCGGATGACATTTTCTCTAGAAGTTTTTGAAAAGCCTTTAGTAGTTAGGTATTCCAGCCTCGAAGTTGAAATATTTTCTTTCGACCGGACTCTTAAAGCGAGGGCTCATGATCTTGCTCAAACCTTGGACTGATTTCTTGCATCCGAAAGCTAGAGCGAGGGGGAAGAAAGAGTTTTTCTTGCACAGATGTAATCCAAGAAAAAATGGTGGTAGAAAAAGACCGGAGGGAAGGATATTTTTGTCTGCATACTATTTTTAAAATAAAGGCGAAGCGTTTGTAATGAACGTCATGATCAGATCGTAACATCGTATCAGAGCTATCCCGTCCCACAACGTCAGGCCATGTAGGATCCATATGGACCAATCAGAAGAGATAGTGCAGCCCACCCATCGAGGATGGTGTACAAAGACTTTTCCTTCCTCGCAAAGCCTATACGTAACGTAAACGGCCCTTCCGTTCGCGATGGCTTTTCTTTTCCTTGCCCTCTGATGTGATCGATACGTGGAAACGCCGGCCATTTCCAGCCTATGCCGTCGACGACCCGTTTCCGAAGACCTGCCCCCCTCCCAACTCAACGGTCTTGTCTTCGCCATGACTTTTCCTTGCCCTCTGATATTATCGATAAGTGGAGGAACTCTGGCCATTTCCAGTCTAGAAAGATGACAATTGGATTTTCAGGAATCATACAAATGCCAACGGCCCCTCTCTGAAGACCTCTCTCCTGTTAAGGAGTAATTTGCGCCTAAGTGACAATATTTTGTCCACCTCTCCGCTGTGCATTCCCAACATCGATCTCCCTCCCAAAGTCTATGCCATAAACGACTCTTCTGTTCGCGATGACTTTTCCTTGCTCTTTGATATTATATATCGATATATCTGAACTTCATCTTGCTGTATAGCTTGGAGCTTCAGGCACTCTTTGGGCTCGCGATTGGTATTATACCAACAAGAATATGCTCTCCAAGTTTCTCTTGCTGCTTCACTTGTTCCCCCCAACTATCTACCTTTCAGCTGCTTCCTTCATCAGCAACGACGCCTTGGATCTTTCGGAAGAGCGGTATTGCACTGATACTTCCGTATATTGTGGAGGGCCGGCAATGGCCCGTTATCCTTTCATTCGAGTTGACCCACACAACGGATCTTGTTCTCCTCAAATCACTTGTTCACAGAGTCATGTTGTCTTGAATATCGGCTCACTGCAATATCGGATCAGTGACATTGATTACAGGAGACAAACTTTTCTGATCACCAATGTTGATTATAATTATTTCATGGACAATACATCATGCAATCCTTTCTCAGGCTCTACTAACTTACGGGACCTTGGTCCTACTCTCAGCTACACTGAGCACAATCAGCTGTTGACACTGCTCTACAATTGTTCATCTCGGGTCCAGGGCTTTCATGGTGTCCATCAGCTCCGGTGGTGCTCCGACAGGGGTGCTGGCCGTCAATATCATTACACTGCCATATTGGATCCCGGGTTCTTTGAGTCAGAATGCGAATTGGTTACCTCCGTTGTCGTGAATCAGCACAGTATGGACCAACTGATTAGCAGCCTGGATCGTGGTGAGGAATTGGTTGGTCCAGTTGTCAATGCCCTGCAGGGGGGTCTCGAGGTGACGTGGCCACGGCAAGAAAGAAGGGGTTGCTACGCATGCTTCCAATCTGGTGGAATACTGTGTAGGAAGCACTCGTTCCTGGTCTTCTGCCAGTGCCCAAACAACAATACTCACGTTCACATGTGCCCAGTCGACCAAAAAGGTAAGCAGCGCTTAATTAATTACCGTTCCTTTCTATCGTTAACAAGTTCTTTAGATTCCTCTAATTAATGTCACTTACAAGGCTTATGATATTGCAAAACGCCCACTTTATAGCGCCCTCCAACTGCTTCGTTGTCTCAAAATTAACGGCACGTTACGCTCTGTTTGGAACACATCAGCGTTCGGTGTGAAGTTTACTTATAAATAATTTTTATGTTTAGTCTAAATAAATTTATATATATAAGTAAGGAATTAAGATGAATCCACATGTTTAAAAGAAATGAAAATTGAATTTAATATTTTATTTTCTAAATTACTACTATTTAATAATTAATGAGAAATGATGATTTAAGAATTATCATGTTAATTAATTATATTCTTTATAATAATTATTGAAATTATAATAATAATTTTATATATAATAATAATAATATTTCTTAATCCATAATTTATTATTAACTATAATATAAATACTATTAATCAATATTATTAATGTAAATTAATATTATAATATTATAATATTATGATATTTAATATTTAGTATGACCATTGATGGGGTAAATCTGTTGAAAAAATTTGTTCCCTCATTCTTTGGAATTTATTTGTAAATCCTATCAAAATTGATAGGATTTGTAATAAGATCAAGAAGCAATGTAGTGAATTAGTAGTTGAAATTTTAAATCCATAATTTGTTACGTTTTTAAACAAAGAAAATTATGAATTTACAAATGAATTCCATGAAAGCTATTGAATTCATCTCTTTCAAATGAAGCATTAGCATCCCAAAGCATGAGATCCTTGCTTTATTTGGGTTGGATCAAGATATCTCCGGGGAGAGATAGGACATCGGGCTAGGCTTGGGCCAACATTAGGAGAGAGAGAGAGAGAGAGAGAGAGAGAGAGAGAGGACCTGATGAAGTAATCCAGCCGCAGCCTTGCTTGCTTCAATTAATGCATAGACTTGCTTTTGACCACTTGGATGATTTCCTTACGTTAAGAGATTTAGTTGTTTTCTTCGTGTTAATGCTACAAAACAGAAATAAACAGAATATTAGCATAGATTTAGGTATCTTAAGCTAAACAACAATTTGTTTTAACATCAAATTGAATAAAGGAATGGTAAACTGGAATTTACCTTGATGGCCACGCATCTCTACTAGGCAACTAGATACTTTGAATTCAAGTTTGCAGATGGATCTTCCACTCTATTTTTCAAATAAATAAATAACTATAGTGATGGCTTTCAAAAGTAGATAATATATTTGACGATTTTGTTAAACTTGTGATCACATTAATATCAGGTGCACAATGAGTTAATTGAGTTCACCCAATTATAGCTAGGGTTTGGCTCAAGATGTCCTTAAACAAAAAAAAGAAGCTGATCTACTCCGTCATTAGGTATTTTCAAGCTAATAAATAATAGTTTTATGCCACATTTCATGCCTTAATTAAGTCCATTTGCTATTAACCTATTAGTGGATCGGATCCATATGTCCCAATTAAGTTTTTAGTAAATTGGATATGTCTCAAGCTTGTCTGTTGTCCCAATTAAAATTTGAATGTGAAATAATTGAGAGTAAGTGAATTTCAGTTATAACCTTACTAATTCATTCTTTTTCATTCGATGTAGAATTATTTTTATAGGATATTACAATCTTTCCTCTTTTATCAGACAACATTTTTATTGCATGCTATAAGCTAGCTAGAATCTATTCCAAAGAAGGTTATTGATGCTACAGGAGTTGCTTTATGCCATGTTAGAATTTTTTATTATCGTTTCATTGGCAGTCCGTACACTTGAATCAGCTCTGAAACCATTTATAACTCTTTAAACCTATCTGCTTGCCCAATTAATCTATTAACAGGCCGGGTTCATGCAACCTTAAAAACTTAAGTGTAAGTTAATTAATAGCATATGAAGTTGAGTTATAAGTTATTCAAGCTTTTTTTCTCCACTCGATGTAGGTCTATTTTGGGAATTACAATCTTCTCTTCTTTATCAAACGATGTCTTCATTGCATGCTATAAATTAGCTAGAATCTATTCTGAGCGAGTTGTTAGGATAGCAGAGGTAGCTTCATGCCATGATAGGACTCTTTCTATCATTATCCTAATAGGTAGCCATTTTTTCATGTTCACTAACTTTTGCAGACTTGGGTTATTTTTCATACCATATGTAATGCTCTAAGCCTACCTACTGATTCAAACGATATGTTAGTGGGCTCGATTCATGTGACTTTAAAAACTTGACTCCAATTAACTAGTAGCAAGTGATTGAACCTAAGTTATAACTTTCTCAACCCATTCTTTTTCATCTATGTGAAACTATTTTTGTGGAGTACTACAATTTACTTGTACTATAGTCATGTTGAGAGTGGCTACTAAGTTTTTACATGACTATTGTACTTTATAATTAAAATTCTTGCAATGTATATGTTAAATTTTGATTTTTTTGATGTTACAGAGAATTTGGAGCAGAATGCAGGGCAAGATGTTTTAAATCGAAGTGATAAAGCGATTATCGCGATAATTATAGTAGGTAATAAACTTGAATTAGCATCCTATAATCTTATTTCATTCCCTTGGAAGCCCAATGAATGGGTAGGCTCAAATAATTAACAAACCATAATACTTACTTTTCACTAATATGTAGAAATAATGCAACAAGATCTTGGTTCTTGTGTTTTCTTTTCAATTTAAAAAATACCTATATGTATCCATTGATCGATTTGCTGGATGTGAAACTTGGACCTCCTAATTCTCTAACTTACATTTCCATCATGTTATAACTAGCATGCATGCTTTAATCTTTCCTTTCATAGCCTTTAGATCTTAACATTGCTAGTGAAGTTATGTCCATCACAAATACTTTTAATCATGTTAGGTACTTTAAATTTGAATATGGAAGTATGCCACAATCACTAACTCCTTTACTTAATTTTACAGCTGGAACAGGACCCATTATATTTGTATGCCTACTCTGGCTATATATGCATCTCATTGAAAAATTAAACATTACAAACATATGTTGGAGGAAAGAGCTGAAGAAAGGTCAAAAGCTAAAAGTTTTCATGGAGAAGTTTGGGCATTTGGCTCCAACAAGATATAGTTATTCTGATGTGGAGAAGATAACCTCTTCCTTTAACCATAAAATAGGTCAAGGTGGTTATGGTGGTGTATACAAAGGGAAGCTTGATAATGGTCATTTGGTAGCAGTGAAGGTCTTGAATAGTTCAAAAGGCAATGGTAAGGAATTCTTTAGTGAGGTGATCAGTATTGGTTGCACTTATCATGTCAACATTGTGAGCTTAATAGGCTTTTGTTTGGAAGGTTCCAGAAGAATTCTTATATATGAGTTCATGGCCAATGGATCACTCGACAAATTCATTTACACCGATAAACAATGTCTTAAATGGGAGAAGCTATTACAGATTGCAATTGGCATTGCACGGGGCTTAGATTACCTCCACTATGGTTGCAATATTGGAATTCTACACTTTGACATCAAGCCACATAACATACTACTGGATGAAGATTTGCAACCAAAAATATCTGATTTTGGGCTAGCTAAATTATACCGCTCAGGAGAGAGCATCATATCAATGTTGGAAGCTCGAGGGACTGTTGGGTACATTGCTCCTGAGGTTTTCTTACGAAATTTTGGAGGTGTTTCTAGCAAAGCTGATGTCTATAGTTATGGGATGCTATTACTTGAAATGGTTGGGGGAAGAAAAATCTTAAAGTACAAGTAGACAACACTAGTAAGATCTACTTTCCACATTGGATTTATAAACATCTTAGCTTGGATGGAAATTTGACAAATTTTAGGGTTATATCCGAAGATGAAGAAGAGATTGCAAGAAGGATGATTCTAGTTGGCTTGTGGTGTATCCAAACTAAGCCAACTGATCGACCCTCGATGAACAATGTTATAGATATGTTAGAAAGAAGAATTTTAGATTTACAAATTCCACCCTTGCCAACTCTATCTTTCTCCTCAAGGTCAGTGAAGCATTCTCAAACAAGTGATCCTCATGAAGTAATTTCAATAGTAACTTGTTAAAATAAACCTTGAAGTTTTGAATGTATCAAATTTATGTCAGCCATAATGCTTTAGGGAATTAGTTTTCAGTGGTCAATCTATGCCCTTATCTTTGATGATGATTTTGGGAAGTAGATTCATACTTTTGAACTATCTTGTTGTAAGAAAAATTTGGAAAAGGTAATAGTGCCTAATAACTTACTAAGCTGGTTTGAATTCAATACAAAGCATTGGATTTGGGACAAAAGGTAAACCCAACAAGTCAGACAATGATTTTGTTTTCTAACAAGATTTTATTTTAATTAGCAATTTTGTTCTACTAAATTCAAATCCATGCCATTTTTAGTTTTTTTTTTTCCAACAATATGTTTGTCATGATTTAATATATATGTATATACTAAGCTTGATTGTTGCAGGATTTCTTTATTCTTCATGTCTTTAAATTGTGTGAATGGCTAAATAACAAAAGCAACAATTGAGTGAATGACCTTTTACATGTTCAAATTTATGTATTATTGATCTATCAAATAAATTTAGTTTTGGATTCAACATGTACTAGTTGAATAGCTTGGGTTTGAGTCTAAAAAGTATGTTTAGATTTTGGGTATAAATATTGCCTAACTAAACTCAAGCTTGATGCACTAATACCCCTATCTCACTTGGGATAAAAAGTAGGGCATACTCTCTCATATGAACAAATGTCATCTTTAGCACATCAAAAAGGGACACTAGGCCAATCCAAGTTATGTTGGTATTAGTTATTATAGCATATGCGATAGCAATACCTAATTATCTTCTGAAACAAATTCATGGATGTAAATTAAACTTTTTTTAGTGCTTTGAGTTTGAGTCTCATACTCATTGTTGCAAACCTCTTTATATCCAAAAAAAAAAAGAAGAAGAAGAAGAAGAGCAACTACAAAAGCCAAATATATAAAGCTAAAGGAAAAGAATATATAACATAAATCTTTGATCCTTGAATGATTTCATCTTCCACTTTCATATCATGAAAATTGAGAAAAACAAATTAGAGAAAACAAAATTTTAAAGTTCTTTTTCGATGGTTTTCCAAACTATGCATATTAATTTTTTTTTATTTTTAATTAGGAGTATGGTTTTAAGGGAAGTCCTAGGATAATAAGTAGAGGATTTGGATTGACTTCTAACTTTGAAACACATTACAACTGTTAAAAAGAAAGTACTTTCTAATAATTGGTGATAACCCTGTAAAACAATATTGATAAAGGTCCTTTTTATAGTTTTTCCATGTCATTGTTATTGTAAATTGAAAGGTAAGTTTAGTTGGTAATATACCTTAGAAGACTTTATTTTGCATGATTCTAATGACTATCCAATTATTTTTCAAAGCACAAATATCTCCCATGCTGAAATGCATGAAGAATTTTTTGGAGGACTTTGTAATTAAAGATTTCTTTATTGGAAAAATTTGTTAGTTCTTCTTGAGATAATCTACTAGTAAAGACTAATGACTAGTTGATACTATTACTTCATAGGATATTTTTATGCCTCCAAAAGGTTTATAAAGCTTGAATAGTTAGAGGCTAACCTTTCAATTTGAAGTAAAACTTCAAGGAAACCAAAATATTTCTAGCTAGTGAAGGATCATTTGATATACAATTATATCCTAATTCCAAATTTGCACAACATAAGGGCACTCGAAGCTTACCGCTTAATCTTTCAGCGTGGGTATTTTGCTCGAATATAGTCTACTCTTCTCAGCAAGCTAGAGGAACACATTTATTTTCTCTAGAACAACCATCTTACAAATTGAAATGGCTAGAGTATGCCCCCATCATTGATAAAATTATAGTAGGATTAGTAGTCAAGTTGCCATGCATAGTTTGCTTTTACACTAGCACATCAATAATTCTTGTAGGTTTGATCATCAATAATAGGTTTAGCATTGACTTTATCTTCTTTAATTCATTTGGAGAAAGTGAACTTTATAGTTTAATGGTCAATTTCAAAGTTATTCAATTCCATTGTGATACAACAAGTTAAAGTATTAGCCTTGACAACCCTAAAATAACTCTTCAAAGAGGGAGGAAAATGGCTTGGAACCCATTAAGTTGTCTTTTCAAAAGTAAATATTTCATCATGGCTCAATTTGAAGGAGGTACGATTTCAAAATGCATCAAGTTCTTTATAGATATCCTTTCAAATGGGTTAGACATTAATGAAAGTTTACATAACAAACATATCTAACTTCCTTTTAACATGGTAAGCATTATTTATCTATTTCAATTAAGATGCCTTTAATCCTTTGATTAGATTCTAAGCCTATTTAGCCATTGAAAGAGATTTAAGTCAGTGATGTTCTATAGTCTAAGGCCGAATTAACAACTACAGATCTATTCCTTTCCTTGCCATAGAAACATATATCTCATTTGGCTTATTCTATTTGTTATCCATCAAAGTTACTATAATTTGAAGACAAGCACATAATATGAAGAGCTATTAAGTTAAAGTGATCTCCTCATAGAACAAGATTTTTTTTCTTGGAATAAGGAAAAGATTTTATAGTTTGAACAATTAGTTATTGCTAGGACATGTTATATGTGTATGATTGTCTAGACCATTCTCTTCCAATCAGCTGATGGATCGCTATACAAGTCTTTTCTATTTATATATCAGATGTTTATACATAAGTTAATTTTAATGTAAAATTTCTTTCCATGCATATTGTTTTCTTGCATATGCATACTCTAGAAGTGAATGATGTAGTTTTAAATCCTATCAACTGAAAACCTATTATATCATAGGGCAGCTAATGGGTTGGGTTGCATCAAGATCTAACTCAATTTCATATATAGGTCATGCTTTTTAACCCAGACCTAATTCATTTGTTGACTGAGTCAGACTAGGGCCATAGAAAGGTTATATAACCAAGAAGAGAAAAGCCAACAAAAATACACAAAAGTCAATCATAATTTGCTTGTTTAGTTTAACCTAAAAAAATTAATAAGTAGAAATATAATAAAGTTCCTCTTGATTTGTACAACCTGCTAGCTTTAGAGTCAATTTAAAAGTTGCAAGGATTATGAGAGACTGAAGAGTGGGTTTGATGAGCAATTTTAGTTCCTCAAAAAATTTTAACCCTCAAATCAGAATGATACAAGTTTGATGAAAGGGGAAGCAAAGACCAAACTTTTTTCCTTTCTAAGAAGAGAATATCCAACAGAAAAGAGAAATCTTTTGAGGCTTTTAGCAATCTAGAACTCCAACAAAGACATCTAAGAAGAGGGAGAGAGGGAAAGAAAAAGAGGGAAGATGGGGCAAGACAAACTTGTGCTTGTGAGACCAGGTTAGGGTAGAGGCATCCTTAGGCTCACAACCGGTTCTCTTAACGAAGTTGATCTAATGGTGCTTGTCCTAGGAGTGGGCCACATTGAGGAGCACAACAGGCAGCATGCTTGTGGATGTTGAGGAGGCTAATGTTTGTAAATGCAATCATGAGGCTAGAGACCAAATTTCAATGCGACTGTAGGCTATTGTCTATGGTTTCTATTTGGTAGGACCACAGAGAGGTTGTGCAACGCTCTAAGCCTACTTATTGTTCAATTAACTTTATTAGTGGACTAAAATTAATAACCTAAAAATTCAAGTAAAAGTTAATGGATAGCAAGTTGACTTGAGTTATAAGCTCATAATACTTTCTTTTTCATCTAATATGAGATTATTATTTTGATGTCATGTCACAAACAAGTCAAAATCTACCAACATTGGTGCTGCAAGTGTGGCATGGACCCTACCATCACTGTCTCATAGGCCGGATTCTACCATCACCATCCCATAAGTAGTCATTTTCTTGTGCCATTAGCTTCCGCATAGTCGAAGCCCATCTATTTCAAGTCGAGTTGGCTCTAATACCATTTGTAATGCTCCAAGTCCATCTACTGATTTAATTAATTTTGTTAGTGGGTTAAAATCATGTGGTCTAAAAATTTAAGTAAAAGTTAATGGATAGCAAGTTGATTAATTTTTTTGGATGTTAAAGATTGTGTTTAGAGCTGTTGGATACCAATAGGGCTTTTTTTTTTTTTTTGGTGACAAATCAGGCACAACGACTTGCAGTCTTAGCGGACCTGGTCATGACTTGGAACACCAGCCATTCCCAGTCTAGTAAAATGACAATTGGATTTTCAACAATCATACAAATGCCAACGACCCATCTTGGAAGACCTGTCCCCCTCCCAAAGTCTCTGCCGCTAGTGTTTTGAAAATCAGATCGGACCCGTCGGTCCAACCAGGAATCAGTCATTAGTTCGGTCCAATTTTATTATTAAAGTTAACTTTTATATGACCCAGTGAAAATAAAAAAAACCCATTAAATCGACTGGGTTTCGAACCGGTCCAATCCGACATTTTTATGAATTGTATTTATATTTTATTATTTTATATTATTAAATTAAAACTTAATTATATATTATTTGGTCTGACCAAACTGGTTCATTCGATCGAATCGATTAACCCACGACCCAAATGTTAAGCCGATTTATTATTCGATTTGATTTTTAAAACATTGTCCGCCACAAATGAACCTTCCGTTCGGTTGACTTTTCCTTGCCCTATGATATCACCGATATGTGGAGCAACTCTAGCCATTTCCATCCTAGAAAAATAACAATTGGATTTTCAGGAAAAAAGAATGTTTGTACACCACTTCAATGCAAGATGGCCCATGCTGAACGTGATGATTCATCCGCATGTAAGCCCGCATGTCTACGGTGTGAAACCATAAGCGATCTTTTGGCGTGAGCTCATGCACGAATGAATCACGCATCTGATGCAGATGGGCAATGCACAAAAACTTTTTCTTTTCAGGAATCATACAAAAGCCAACGACCCATATCAGAAGACCTGTCCCCCTCCCAAAGTCTCTGCCCCAAACGACCCTTCTGTTCGCGTTGACTTTTCCTTGTCGTCTGCTGTTATCGATAAATCTGAACTTCATCTTGCTGTATAATTTGGAGCTTCAGGCACTCTTTGGGCTCGCGATTGGTATTACCAAGAATGCTCTCCAAGTTTCTCTTGCTTCTTTACTTGCTCCCCCCAACTATCTACCTTTCAGCTGCTTCCTTCGTCAGCAACGGAGCATTAGATCGTTCGGGATGGCAGTATTGCGCTGTTACTGCCGTATAATGGGGAGGGCTGCAATTGACCGTTATCCTTTCATTCGAGTTGACCCACACAACGGATCCTGTTCTGCTCAAATCACTTTTTCACAGAGTCATCTTGTCCTGAATATCGATCGTCTCGCTGCAATATCGGATCAGTGACATTGATTACACAAGACAAACTTTTCTGATCACCAATGTTGATTATTATTTCTTGGACAGTACATCATGCAATCCTTCTCAATCTCTATTAACTTACAGGACGTTGGTCCTACTCTCAGCTGCACTGAGCACAATCAGCAGTTGATCGACACTGCTCTACTATTGTTCATCTCGGGTCCAGAGGGCTTTCATGGTGTCCATCAGCTCCGGTGCTCCGACAGAGGTGCTGGCCAATATCATTACAGTTCCATGGATCCAGGGTTCTTCGAGTGGAATCACTATTTTGAAAACCGGATTGGACCGGCCAGTTGAACCGGTCTAGCCGGGAACCGTCATCCATCCGGTCTGATTTTATTATTAAAGCTAACTTTTCTATGACCCGATGAAAATCGAAAAACCCATTGAACTGGCCGAGTTTTGAAGAACCGGTTCAACCCCGGTTTTTAAACTTCTAGGTTTAAAAATAAAGTTAGAGTTAGATTTTTTACTGTTTTTTAAAACAGTATGCCCCTTCGTCGGCCGTTACCTCTGCCTCTCCTCTCGGATATACTTCCTCTTTTTTTTGATTTTTTTATCCTAATGCTTTTTCCTCTACTGTCTTTTGATTGTTTTTTGTTTTTTTTTTTTTGTTTTTACCCAACTTTGTACTTTATCTTGTTCCTTGTTTTATGCTCTCTTTCTGTTTCTCATGTCCCTCGAAGAGCAAAAAGCCTTTGTCTATTGATTTCTTTTACTTTTTTTCTTTTGTCTTCTGATCGGTTATATGGAAATAGAATGGAGGAAACGGACAAATAAGTTCTTATGATTTCCTTTACTTATAATACGTATGTGAGGAGTGGAGAGATAAAACCGAAGAGCGAAGAAAGTGAGAAGGCAGAAGCATCGATAGAGATAGTCCTAGTGATCTTAACAAGTGGATTTAAGTTTTATGAGTTTTATTTTTTAAGCCGATGCTTGCTATGTAAAAATATGCCTTCATGATCAACAACAAATAAATTTTTATAGTTTAATATTTATATTTTATTATTTTAATATTATTAAATTAAAAATTAATTATGATATCGTTCGATTCGATCAAACCAATTTATTCGATCAAACTGATTAACTCATGATCCAAATGTAAAGTTGATTCATTATCTGATCCAATTTTCAAATATTGATCGGAATGCAAACCGGTTACCTTCGTTGTCGTGAATCAGTCGAGGATGGACCAACCGATCAGCAGCCTGGATCGTGGTGAGGGATTGGTTTGTTCAGCTGCGCACGCCCTGCAGGGTGTTTTGACTTTTGAGGTGACGTGGTCACGGCATGAAAGGAGTTGCGGCGCATGCTTCCTGTCGGGTCAAAACAATGTTTTAAAAATCAGGTGGATAATAAATTAGCTGGACATTTATGTCGTGAGTTAATCGGTTTGATTGGATAAATTAATTTAATTAAATAAAATAATATTATAATTATTTTTTATATAATATAAAAATATTATTTTAAATAAAAAATTAAAAATTAAAAAATTCAGTTCTAATGTTATTGATTAAAATTAAAAGTTTAAAAATTAGAATTGAATTGGTTTTAGAATTTGATCGATTCAATTAATTTTTTAATTTATATTATATTATATAAAAATTAATTTTAATAATAAAATTGAATCAGATGATCAATTTTGACCAATTCAAACGGCCAATCTGATCCGATTTTCAAAACCAATGGAAGCACTCGTACCTTATCTTCTGCCAGTGCCGAAACAACAATACTCCCGTTCACGTTCACATGATGAGTTCCAAAGAGGTAACAAGTTCTTTAGATTTCTATTAATGTCCCTTATAAAGATTATGATATTACCAAACGCCCACTTTTAGCACCCTCCAACTGCCTCATTGCCTCAGAATTAACGGCCTGTTACGCTCTGTTTGGAACTCATCACCGTCCAGAGTGGAATTCATTTATAAATAAATTTTTATATATATAAGTAAATTAAGATGAATTGACATGTTTAAAAGAAATGAAAATTGAATTTAATATTTCATTTTCTAAATTAGTCCTATTTAATAATTAATGAGAAATGATGATTTGAGAATTGTTGTGTTAATTATATTCTTCAATCTTATATTTAACTATATTAATTATAGTTATATTTAACTAACACTTTAAAAAATAATTGTAATATATTTTAATAATTAATAATTATTGAAATTATATAATAATAATTTTATAGTATAATAATAAATTCTTGATCCATAATATTTATTAACTATAATATAATATTAATCTATATTATGTAGATTAATATTATTATATATTAATATTATGATATTTAATATTTATTATAATCTATATTAATATAGTATGAATTATATATTATTAATATTATAATTATCAATATAATAATTTATCTTAATAATATTATTATTATTATAAACAATATTATTTGTGGTCGAAAAACTATAACCATTGATGGTGTAAATTTGTTCAAAAAATGTTGTTCTCTTCATTCTTTCGAATTTATTTGTAAATCCTATTGAAATTGATAGGATTTGCAATAAGGAGAAGAAATGTAATGATTTAGTAGTTAGAATCCATGATTTGTTATACTTTCAAACAAAGCAAATTATAGATTTACAAATGAATTCCATGAAAGCTATACAACTCACCTATTCCAAATGGAGCGTTAGCATCCCAAAGCATGAGAGCCTTGCTTTATTCGGGTTGAATCAAGATATCTCCAATGAGAACTAGGCCACTGGGCTAGGCTTGGGCCAACATTTGGAGAGAGAGAGAAAGGACGTGAGCTGTTTTCCGGTGGCAACCTTGCCTGCTCTGATTAATGCACCGGCTTACTTTTGACCAATTGGATGATTTTCTTACATCGAAAGATTTAGTTGTTTTCTTCGTGTTAATGTTACCGCCCATTGCTACAATCACTCACAGTGAATACTACAAAACAGAAATAAACAGAATATCAGCATAGATTTTGTTATCTTAAGCTAAACAACTATTTGTTTTAACATCAAAATGAATAAAGGAATGGTGAACTGGAGATTATATTGATGGTCACACATCTCTCCTAGGCATCTAGATATTCTGGATTCAAGTTTGCTGGTGGGTCTTTCACTCTATTTTTCAAATAAATAGATAACTATACTGATGGTTTTCAAAAATATATAATATATTTGGTGATCTCATTAAACTTATATGATCACATTAATATTAGGTGCACAACAAGTTAATTTTAGGTGCACAACAAGTTAATTGAGTTCACCTAATTACAACTAGGGTTCGGCTCAAGATATCCTTTGAAAAAAAAAATCTTATTTACTCCATCATTAGGTATTTCAAGTTAACAAATTATAGTTTGATGTCATATTGAATGCTTTAAGTCCATTTGTTGTTAACCTATTAGTAGATTGGATCCGCATGTTTCGATTAACATGTTAGTAGATTGGATCCACACCTTAAGCCCATCTGCTATCCCAACCAAAATTTGAGTGCAAATTAATTGGTAGCAGATGAATTTGAGTTATAACTTTCTTAATCCACTCATTTGCATTCAATGTAAGATTATTTTTAATGAGATTATAATTTTTTTCTTTTATTAGACGATGTTCTCATCGCATGCTATATGCTAGTTAGAATGTATTCCGAACAGGATTATTGGTGCTATGGGGATGGCTCCATGCCATGATGGGACTCTCTATCACTATTCCATTTGTAGTCTTTTCCTCTTGTCCACCCACTTTTGCATATCTGTGTCAACTTTAATACTATTCATAATGCTTCAAACCCACCTACTGACACAATTAACCTATTAACGGGCCGAGTTCACGTAACTTTAAAAATTTAAGTGCAAGTTAATTGATAGTAAATAAACTTGAGTTATAAGCTCTTCAAACCTTTTTTTTTCATTTAATATAAGACTATTTTTGAGTATTACAATCTTTTCTTCTTTATCAAATGACATCTTCGTTGCACGCTATAAATTAGTCAAAATTTATTTTGAGTGAGATTGTTAGCGTGGCAAAGGTGACTCCATGCTATGGTCGATCTCTCTCTACCACCATCCTAATAGGTAGCCATATTTTTATGTTCACAAACTTTTGTAGACTCGGGTTATTTTTTATACCATATGTAACACTCTAAGCCTACCTATTGGCCCAAACAACATGTTAGTGGGCTAGATCCACATGGCTTTAGACTCCAAGTTAACTGATGGCAAGTGAACTTAAATTATATTTTTTCTCAACCCATTCTTTTTCATCCATATGGCACACTATTTCTATGGGGTATTACAATTTACTTGTACTTTTATAGTTGTGTTGAGAGTGGCTATTAAGTTTTTACATGAGCATTGTACTTTATAATTAAAATTCTTGTAATGTATATGCTAAATTTTGATGTCTTTATGATATTACAGCGAATTCTGAGTAGAATACAGGGCAAGATTTTTTGAATCAGAATGTTAAAGGGCATAATGATAAAGGGCTTGAGGCTAAGATTCTAGTGAAAATCATCGTAGGTAATAAACCTGAAGTAGCATCCTATGATCTTATTTCATTCCATTAGAAGCCCAATGAGTGGGTAGGCTCAAATAATTAACAAACCATAATCCTTGCATTTCACTAATATGTAGAAATAATGTAATAGCTCAGATCTTGGTTCTTGGGATTTCTTTTTGATTCAAAAAAGGCCTACACATATCCATTGATTGATTTGTTTGAGGTGAAACTTGGACCTCCTAATTGATTCTCTAACTTAACTTTCCATCATGTTATAACTAGCATGCATGCCTTAATCTTTCCTTTCATAGCCTTTGGATCTTAACATTGATAGTGAAGTTATGTCCATCACAAATACATCACAAATACTTTTAATCGTCTTAGGTACTTTTAACTTTGAATGTAGTAGAATCACAGACACTAACTCCTTTACTTCACCTCACAGGTGGAATAGGACCCATGCTATTAGTATGTCTACTCTTTCGATATATATATATATATATATATATATATCCATTGAAAATTAAACATTGCAACCTTATGTTGAAGGAAAGAGCTGAAGAAAGGTCAAAAGCTAGAAGCTATCATGAAGAATTTGGGCATCTGGCCCCAACAAGATATAGTTTTTTGATGTGGAAAAGATAGTCTCTTTCTTCAACCAAAGAATAGGTCAAGGTGGTTATGGTGGTGTATACAAAGGGAAGCTTGATAATGATCATTGGTAGCAGTGAAGGTTTTGAATAATTCTAAAGGCAATGGCAAGGAATTCTTTAGTGAGGTGATCAATATTGGTTGCACTTATTATGTCAACATTGTGAGCTTAATAAGCTTTTGTTTGGAAGGTTCCCAAAGAATTCTTATACATGAGTTCATGGCCAATGGATCACTCGACAAATTCATTTATACCGATAAACAAAGTCTTAAATGTACATATATCTTATGTTATTATCTTGTGGATCATATATTATTAACAATGCACATGTGTTTTTTAAATATCTTAGAAAGGTGAAGAAGAAATATTGATTGATTAAATTTAATTGGCACATTAATTAAAGGAACACTTGTTGAGTGATATGAGTTGGGTTGACTCATGATTAGGCTATAAGTGGTATACTTATATCTACTAACAAATGACTTATGACTGCAACTATTAGCATCATCTTTTAGCTTTAAAATATTTAATGTTGAAAGTTTATATTTTTTTAATTATTTGATGCATATTCAATAATTTTTGATAATACCTCATGATCAATAACTATTGATATTAATATATATACAAACAAATTAATATTTGATTATAATTGATATCAAACTATATGTCAATGTTTATATCTATGCATAATTTTTTGCATCAAACCTCATGATGTCATTTTGATTCAATAATGGTCATCTTAATTATCATGCTTCTACCCTCAATTGAATGTATTCTTTGTATGATTCATTTGATGATGTCAAAAGGGAGAGAAGTAAGATTGATTATGATTGCCGCTGATTGATATGGTTTCTTATGCATCTATTTAGTTTATAAAAATTATTAATTTATGCATATGAAATTGATTGATGATGTTCAAAGGGGATGAAACAAATGATTACCTATGCTCACAACATATAGGGTCGTATGCTTTAACTTGCGCATGTCTTTAAAATGCATACTTAAGTAATTTTTTATATTCCCTATGTTATCTCATAATTAATGATTTATCATCATCAAAAAGGGGCAATTGTTGTATGCGAGGATTTAATAATTCATGCATGTTTTGATGATAACATGGCATTTGATGTTAAGATAGGCACCATGATTGGAATAAACCAAGATATGAGCAAAAATTTTTTCAGCATGTACTCAATTTATAAGAAACTCTAGTAGAATGCAAGAAGTCTAAGTCAGAGAAGAACAACATTAAATCAATTACCATTTAATGCAAGAATGTACAAAGGAACGCTTTCAATTTTAAATTTTATTTTTCATTAGGATACATTATAAAACTTAAGAGAAGAGTAATTGCATAAGGCTCAATGTACCTTAAAAAGTGATTTATATTAGGTTTTGGATCACAAGTAAAATAAAATTATCACAAAAATTTAAAATCAGATGTGCGCATTTGATTAGACCTCAAAACAATGGTCAGGCGAACCTATATATCAGTGGTTGATCAGATTAGACCGTACCATACAATACCCTTAAATCAAGGTTTTTATTGGTTGACTAACCTAGGGCTAATGATCAATTGGCTCAAAGGCCAACTGTCGATTGTTTGGGCACTGATAGTCTAATGGTCATATTTTTGTTTGATTATTAGAGCCCCAGTGATCATATTTTTTAATGCCTATAAATTGAGGGTTCTTTGTTGGTTTCACAAAATTTTGGGTTGAAAATATTGAGAAAACCTTTTTAAAAAAATTATCTTAAGCCTTTAGTGCACTCTCTCTCCTAACCAAGTTTAGAGCTTCATTGGTAGATTCACATAATTTAGGTGTTGGTTTGAGAGTTCTCTCCAAATGAAGAGTATTTTCTTGACTTGTTCTTTTTTGTGAAGGTAATTCTTAGCTCAAAAAAAAAAAAAAAAAAAGATTTGGTCCTTATTCGAGAAGAAGATCAATAATAAAATTCCCAAATAGTAGACTTGGTGAATGGATGTAAGTAAGAAATGTTGAATCACTATAAAAATTCTTTCACCTCTTCTATTTTCTCATATTTTATTTACTTTCTATTATTTGATTGTCTTACTTCACTTATCTTGCATTGCTCTAAGTTTCGCTGCATCATTGCTTCTGACCCAATTCACTGTCCCTATTGAGTTGCTCCTTGGCTCTTCGTATCTTTACCCATGCAACTGGTTCTCTTAGAGAGATTGGAAAGCTCTTTGTGCACGTGCATGATGCAGGACGCATGCACCGTACGTGGTGATTCACCGCAAGCACATATGGCTGCGCATGTCCAAAGGCATTTTTGTTCTTTTTTTCATCGCATGAGCGGTCACACCCACGTAGTCAATCACCGTTAGCAGTGCGCTTGCTCTTGCACCGTGCTTAGTGCAAAAGGAATTTTTCTAGAGAGATTTATCTAGTGTCACTTACCCTAGGTGTGGGCCACATTGAGAAACGCAACGAGGAGATGCTGGTGGATGCTGAGGAGGCCGGTGTCACTGGATGGCCATGATGAGGTAAGAGAACATGAGATTTTAATGAGGCGGTAGCTAGGGATGGTGGCTATTGCCTATGTTTTCTAGTTGGTAGAGACCATAAGGGAAGGCCGCGTCTCGAGAGGGCTCTATTAGAGGTGCTGAGGCCCAAGGATTCTTTTATCCAAATGGGTTGCAGGTCAATAGAGTTGGTCGAGTTAAGTCAGGCAGATATTAAAAAGACCTGAGCTCTATTACATATAACTGTACATATTGGATCGAGTTGAGTCAGGTTAGAGTTTATAGAACCTAGACCATGACCTAGAATGTCATGGGTTATAGAAGGACTAATTGGGTAATGTTGATGTAGATTGCAGGTGAACGTAGCTTATTTGCAGCCAATTACTTCCACTCTCCATCAAGCCATGCCATTTTCTGACATCTTCATGGGGTCTTCTGGATACTTGCACGGTTGCCAAATTACTGGGCATCAAGGCAGATATTTACTCAGGCCTGAAAGGTTGGACCAGTTATGTGGAGTCTTCTAATTTGACCTTCAGGCATTTCCTTAGATCTGAAGGAAAACTCAATACTTACCAAACGCATTGCTCGTTTCTGCTGCCATATGACTACATCAAATTCATTTCTATGGATATACAATTGTTATAGGGGTCCCAAAAGAGTTCATCCCCATGACCATGACTGTGGTGGCAGGCACTCACACCTAGCATTCTTTATCGTACAAAGAAAAATCGAGACGTGCACTGATTGGGAGTGACAAATTAATCAGGCACCACAACTTTTCGAAATTCTGGCAGTCTTAGCGGAGCTGGTCATGACTTGCTAGTAAAGAAACGTTGGCCATTTCCAGTCCAGAAAAATGACAATTGGATTTTTGGGAATCAAACAAATGCCAATGACCAATATCCGAAGAACTGTCCCCCTCTTCCTTACTCTCTGATGACGCTTGTCTCTAAGTCCCAACTTTCTATGTATTAGATGAGACTTATCTCTAAGCCCGAACCCCCTATGTATTAGTTGAGGCATATTTCTAAGCCCCATTCTCCTTATTTAAGCTGATTTAAGACCCCTCCTCCATTGAGAGAGTTTAGACCTAAAGAAATTTAGAGAGACTAGGGAGAAAAAGAGAAGGGAAAAAGGGAAAGAAGAGACTCATCCTTTTTCTTGAAATTGATCAGAGCTTCAATTGGTAATTAGCCTCTAAAAATTTTAGATTTTCTTCTTTGATTCTTGGTTTGCTATTAATGCTGAACATCACTTGGATTCAAGAATCTAAAGTAGGATGTCTGGTGTCTTGTTTTAGGAAGAGAATAGAGCTTAGAAGAGTTGATTTCACTGATCCCTTCATTTAATCTAACAGGTAAACCTATGTGTTTCTTCTTTTATTCTTTGTTTTGGGATCTCTGAATTCGAAGGCAAATCGCCATTGGCTGCTAGAGATCTAATTTTGAAGAAACTCTATTCTGCACTTTGTTTCAGTAAAGTTCAGTTGATTTGAAGGCCGAACATGTACTTAGAGGTTAATCGGACCTTTACTAAAATTTAGATTTGGCAAAGGCTCGACTGTCCTTAGCCCAAGACCTACGATCAAATTAGGGTCATGGGGAAGGGGATGCAAGTCCTATTCTTATAAAGATCCGAACCGAAACATGTAGCTATTCAATCTATGAACTGGTTCAACCAATGAACTAGGTTTGACTCAACCCAATTCTTTTTAGATCTATGTAGCCTATTGGATCTTAACCAATTAAATCCAGCATATTTAAAGTTGAGATTATTTTTCAGTTTCAACCAATAGCTGAACAAAGTCTATTTGAATCTAACCTAGGCCTAGCCAAGCCTGAATTGAACTTAAGTTGGAATGGGATCTAATTGATGGAGTTGTTTTAGTCCTAATCTAGTTAGAAGTAGGCTTGAGTTTGGGTTAATGTTTAATGTAACTAGATGATCCATAGGACTTAAACCCAAGTAATTCATGGTAGATTTAGGTCCTAAGTTTAGGTTGAGTTGTGAGCCATTATGGTTATGTAGGGGAGCTAGCCTGATTTGATCTGACCTAACCCTATCAATCAGTGAATCAAGATAAGTGACTAATTGTAAATTAGCCATTTTAATATATTTTATAATTGTGGTTATTTTTATAACTATTAAATGATAAAAAGTAAATTAAAATGGCTATGCTTAATGACACTGTTTTGCAATCAAGAATTTGCATAATTAAAATATTTATCTATTTTAATGTTTATTATGTAAAAGTTATTATTATTATTATTATTATTATATATAATATAAATATCATTGAATAATTCCTTATGTAAATAATTATAATTTTGCATAATTTAATTATTTTGACATTTGTTGGATGGATGGCTATGAAATAATAGTTCTGATCTATTGGCTAATTAACTGCTATTGTGATAGATGCCTCTCTGTTTGGTTGGTTGTTATATCTGGATCCATCCTAAGATATACAGGGTGTGACAATTATAATTTGAACTTCAGGCATTTCCTTAGATCTGAAAGGAAAACTCAATTACTTATCAAACGCATTGGTTGTTTCCGCTGCCATATATATGACTGTAAATTCATTTCACTGGAGACAATTGTCACAGCGGTCCCAACAGAGTTTATCCAGATAAATATGACTATGGTGGCAGGCGCTCACACAAAGCGTTCCTTATGGTACAAAGAAAAATCGAGGCAAGCACAGATTGGGAGTGACAAATCAGACACCACATCTTCGAAATTCTGGCAGTCTTAGCGGACCTGGTCATGACTTGCTAGTTATAAAGGAACGTTGGCCATTTCCTGTCCAAAAAAAATGACCAAGTGGATATATAGCTCTCCCAAAGCCTATGCGTAACGTATACGGCCCTTCTGTTCGCGATGGCTTTTCTTTTCCTTGCCCTCTGATGTGATCGATACGTGGAGGAACGCCGGCCATTTCCAGCCTATGCCGTCGACGACTCGTTTCCGAAGACCTGTCCCCCTCCCAACTCAACGCCCTTCTCTTCGCGATGACTTTTCCTTGCCCTCTGATATTATCGATAAGTGGAGGGACTCTGGCCATTTCCAGTCTAGAAAAATGACAATTGGATTTTAAGTAATCATACAAATGCCAACGGCCCCTCTCCGAAGACCTGTCTCCCTCCCAAAGTCTATGCCATAAACGACTCTTCTGTTCGCGATGACTTTTCCTTGCTCTTTGATATTATATATCGATATATCTGAACTTCATCAATTGCTGTCTAGCTTGGAGCTTCAGGCACTCTTTGGGCTCGCGATTGGTATTATACCAACAAGAATATGCTCTCCAAGTTTCTCTTGTTTCTTTACTTGTTCCCCCCAACTATCTACCTTTCAGCTGCTACCTTCATCAACAACGAAGAAGCATTAGATCCTTCGGGACGGCAGTCTTGCGCTGTTACTGACGTATATTGTGGAGGGCCGGCAATGGACCGTTATCCTTTCATTCGAGTTGACCCACACAACAGATCTTGTTCTCCTCAAATCACTTGTTCAGAGAGTTATGCTGTCCTGAATATCGGCTCGCTGCAATATTGGATCAGTCAAATGGATTACAGGAGCCAAACTTTTCTGATCACCAATGTTGAATATTATTTCTTGGACAGTAAATCATGGAATACTTTCTCAATCCCTATCGAATTACATGACGTTGGCCCTACTCTCAGCTACACTGAGAACAATCAGCTGTTGACACTGCTCGGCAATTGTTCGTCTCAGGTCCAGGGCATTCATGGTGTCTATCAGCTGTTGTGCTCCGAGTACAGGAGTGCTGGCCAATATTATTACAGTGCCATGGATCTCGGGTTCTTCAAGTCGGAATGCGAATCGGTTACCTACGCTGTCGTGAATCAGCAGCGCATGTACCACCTCATGAAACACGGCATGGGTTGTGGTAATGGATTCCTTGACAGCTGCGTATGCCCTGCAGGGGGGTCGAGGTGACGTGGCCACGGCAAGAAAGAAGGGGTTGCGACGCATGCTTCCAATCTGGTGGAATAAACTGTACGAACCACTACTCGTTCCTGGTCTTCTGTCAGTGCCCAAACAACAATACTCACGTTCACATGTGCCCAGTAGTCCAAGAAGGTAATTAAGCAGCGCTTAATTAATTACCGTTCCTTTCTATCGTTAATAAGTTCTTTAGATTCCTCTAATTAATGTCACTAGGTTTCAGCCTGGCTCTCCATCTCCTTCAGGCGACCAGCCCAGCTCTCCTCACGGGCCGAGGTTTCTTGATGAAGGCGAGCAAGGCTTTAGGCCTGCGCCATGCTCTCCTTCTTATATCTATTGGCCCACGCCAAGGCCTTGGTTATTGCGTTGGAAGAATGGGCCAGCGCTCACGGAGGCCCAATGCTCCATTGACCAGCTGCAGCAGAGGAAGCGAGTCAGCTACGAGAAGAAGAAGAAATATGAAAAAAATGAGAAGTATTCAAAATTTACCTGGACAACAGAGACCATGACCATATCTAAGAGTGTAGAGTGACTCATTCCCCGCGTCTCCTCCTTAAACTTGGTGGTCCGGACTCACGACAGGAGGCGGAAGGCCTGCGCGGCGTCCGCTATTATGCCAACCGGGAGGACCAGCCTCGTCTGCCCCACCTGTGGGCCTTCGGCTTGGGGGCGGGCCGGGCGCCGAGCCGATTGGTGGGATGAGCTCCCCGACTCACCCCTTTGCTTCTCGGTCTCCTCCGCCCCATTCTGGGCCTCCTTGGCGACCCGCTCCCCCTCCCTGGCGGTTGGGGGAGAACCTTCCCTCTCCGGCTCTACAGCAGCCGAAGGGCCGACAGCAACAGTAACCTGCCCCGCCTTGGGCACATCGGCGGCGGCAGGAGCTTCCTCCTCTCCATCCAAAATTACCACCATCGTTTCGGTGGTGGCCGGGATCTCCCCTTCTTCGATTTCGGCCCTCACTGGCTTCCGGGCCGCTCCTACAACCGGCTTCATCTCAGCCGGCTCCCCGTGGGCGTTGGGGCTGTGGAGGCTGCGGCCGGCCTGGTCGGCTCCCTTCCCCAGAGTTTCTTCGCCGGCCTGAATGACTCTCCGGTCGCCCGCCTTTTCTGCCTCAAGACGGCCTCGAAATCGCTGGTGGAAACCCTTATTGCTGCATAGAAAAGAATAATGAGCATCAGCGGCGGCATACAGTAAATCGAAGGACGGACAGAAGGATTCAGGCGCCAAGCTCACCGGTCGCCGAGGCCAACTCGGCTTCTACCAGGTTCTCCTCGGACATGAGTTTCTTGTAGCCGGGGATTTGACAGTTGGACAGTTGGGTGAATAATTCCTTATCCCTATCCCCTACGGTGGAATCTTCGTTGGAGCTAGTATCAGGCTCCCTCCAAGCGGCCCTGACCCCTTCGACATGGGCAAAAAGAAATCTAGGTTTCCATCCCCTAATTTTGGATGGGAGGCCTAAGGGGAAAGCTCTACCCGGCCTAGCGGTAAATGCCCACCAGGCACCCTCACCTTGGCGGCGGAGCTTATAGAAAGCTCAGAACGAAGATAGCCCTAGGCGGGCCCCCTTGAAATGACAAAGGATGACAAAGGCGCAGATGATCCGAATCGAGTTCGGAGTCAACTGTGCCGGCACTAACCTATACCTATCTAAGAGATTAAGAAAAAAAGGATGGAAAGGAAGGCGCAGCCCGCACCGAAAGAACTCCTCGTACAGAGCGACCCAACCTGGATGGTCGGAGGTCACCCTGTCTTCGGGCCCCGGCGCGGACAGGCTAATGAAGTCAGGGACATGGTATTTAGCTCTAACGGACTCTACGTCCTTAGAGGTCATGGTTGAAGCCACCCCTGCGGGACCCGTTGGATCAGAACTCACCGCCAGAGGAAGCGCCGGACGGTGAGAGGACAAGGGGACTGCCCTAATAGGAGGACCGAAGGTGGTCGGAGGTCCTATTGCCCCCGATTGACCATGGATGACGACACCACCCACCGACTGAGGCATTCGACTACTAGCTACAGGGGCCTGGTCTTCACTACTAGATTGGGAAGACTCTTCTACATGCCTCTTGCCCTTCCTAATGGCACGGCGGTCCATAGGTAAAAAAGGGATGAAACTAACCTGGGAGTTGGAAAGACTCAGGTCGCAGAAGAACTCAAGGAAGAAGAAAGTAGAAGAAAGCAATGGAAGCGTAAAAGTTTCTACAGGCCCTTGAAAGGTTTTTATAGCCCCCCGTCTCCAGCTAACGCCGCCCGAGATCCCGCCACCTGGCGCGCGCCCATTGCGTTGCAGGCTGCCAGCCAAAAATCTCGCCTGCGCCCGAGGCATGCCGCCTCGATTCGCTCTAGGAGACGTGATCCCCGGCCAATCGCGGGCCATAGAAAACAGAGCGGCAATGATGTCATTGCCTTTTTCCATCACCCAATGAGCCCCTTCTCCGAAGCGTCCGGCACCAACGTCATCACCACCTAACGCATGATTACGGAAGATCTTCGAAGCGACACTGCCTCGAAACAAAGCGCCAGCACATCAACCCATTTAAAGCGCACTAAAGGAAGCAATCATTCTTTTTGAATTTTCGCGCACCTTTCGCCCAAAGGATTGCAGGCGCGTGGTCCTTAGCGCTCAGGGGCGGGGGGCATCTGATGTGGCTGATGTGGCCACAAGGGTAATTTTGACAAAACTAAAACATTAGTGCGCCCCGGTGTCTCCAAGCCAGCCGAGTCGGCCCCGACCATTCCTGGCCGGCCCTTCTCGGCCCCGGCGTCTCCAAGCCCGCCGAGTAGGCCCCGACCATTCATGGCTGGCCCTTCTCGGCCCCAGCGTCTCCAAGCCCACCGAGTCGGCCCCGACCATTCCTTGTCGGCCCTTCTCGTTCCCGGCGCCTCCAAGCCCGTCGAGTCGGCCCCGACCATTCCTAGTCGGCCCCTCTCGGCCCCGGCGCCTTCATGCCCGCCGAGTCGGCCCCGACCATTCCTAGTCGACCCCTGTCAGCCCCGGCGCCTCTAAGCCCACCGAGTCGGCCCCGACCATTCCTGGTCGGCCCTGTCCCGGCACGTCCTAGTCGGCGAGGCTGGCCCCGGCCACCCCTGGCCAACCCAGGTAAGCCTCGGCTCCCTCGGGAGAGTCGAGACTTCCTGATTCCTTCAAATCTGCCCCAACACGGCCCTGGTAGCTCGAGACGCTACCTCTCTGACCCGTGCCGCCTGACAACGCCAGATCCAACTACCCACTGGCCACGCTGCTGATGGGACTGGATCCAACTACCAAATAGCCCTACTGGCTGATGGGACTTAGCCCACCAATCGCTGCTTTCTCCCTTTCCGTTGGGACAGGACCCACCAACCAGCGCAGATTCACACAACTCCCAAGAACTCCGCGGACATTCCTTCTTCACGGAATCCCATGTGATTATGCCAGGATCAACCCCTATAAAAAGGTGAATCCACTCAGTAAACAGGTATGCATGATAACCCCAAAAAAATCGCTATCCTAAGGCCCAGAGAGGAATCCTTCCTCCCCGAGAACACCCTTTTTCATCTAAAAAGAGCTCATTCGAGCTCCTCTTCTGCTGTGACCTCAATTGCTAACTTGGACATCGGAGGATCCCACCGAAGAATCCTCTCCAATCCTGGGACTTCTTTGCAGGCAATCTGGTGAAGTAAAGGTTCGAGAATCAGTCCGTTCCTGACGTTCCAGATTGATGATTTGGCGTCATCATCCCTATAAAGATTATGATATTACCAAACACCCACTTTTAGCACCCTCCAACTGCCTCATTGCCTCAGAATTAACGGCCTGTTCTGTTGGAACTCATCACCGTCCAGAGTGGAATTCATTTATAAATAAATTTATATATATAAATATGAAATTAAGATGAATTGACATGTTTAAAAGAAATGAAAATTGAATTTAATATTTCATTTTCTAAATTAGTCCTATTTAATAATTAATGAGAAATGATGATTTAAGAATTGTTGCGTTAATTATATTCTTCAATCTTATATATTTAACTATATTAATTATAGTTATATTTAACTAACACCTTAAAAGATAATTGTAAATATATTTTAATAATTATAATAATTATTGAAATTATATAATATTAATTTTATAGTATAATAATAAATTCTTGATCCATAATATTTTATTAACTATAATATAAATACTATTAATCTATATTATTAATGTAGATTAATATTATAATATTTAATATTTAGTATAATATTAATAATATTCATAATCTATATTAATATAGTATGAATTATATATTATATTATATATAATTATCATATAATATAATAATATAATAATAATATTATTATTATTATTATTATTATTATTATAAACAATATTATTTGTGGTCGAAAAACTATAATCATTGATGGTGTAAATTTGTTCAAAAAATTTTGTTCTCTTCATTCTTTCGAATTTATTTGTAAATCCTATTGAAATTGATAGGATTTGCAATAAGGAGAAGAAATTTAATGATTTAGTAGGTAGAATCCACGATTTGTTATATTTTCAAACAAAGCAAATTATAGATTTACAAATGAATTCCATGAAAGCTATACAACTCACCTATTCCAAATGGAGCGTTAGCATCCCAAAGCATGAGATCCTTGCTTTATTCGGGTTGAATCAAGATATCTCCAATGAGAACTAGGCCACTGGGCTAGGCTTACATTTGGAGAGAGAGAGAAAGGATGTGAGCTGTTTTCCGGTCACAACCTTGCCTGCTCCGATTAATGCACCGGCTTAACTTTGACTAATTGGATGATTTTCTTACATCGAAAGATTTAGTTGTTTTCTTCGTGTAAATGTTACCGCCCATTGCTACAATCACTCACAGTGAATACTACAAAACATAAATAAACATAATATAAGCATAGATTTTGGTATCTTAAGCTAAACAACTATTTGTTTTAACATCAAAATGAATAAAGGAATGGTGAACTGGAGATTATATTGATGGTCACACATCTCTCCTAGGCATCTAGATATTCTGGATTCAAGTTTGCAGGTGGGTCTTTCACTCTATTTTTCAAATAAATAGATAACTATAGTGATGGTTTTCAAAATATATAATATATTTGATGGTCTCATTAAACTTATGATCACATTAATATCAGGTGCACAACAAGTTAATTGAGGTCACCTAATTACAATTAGGGTTCGGCTCAAGATATCCTTTGAAAAAAAATTCTTATTTTCTCCATCATTAGGTATTTCAAGTTAACAAATTATAGTTTGATGCCATATTGAATGCTTTAAGTCCATTTGTTGTTAACCTATTAGTAGATTGGATCCGCATGTTCCGATTAACATGTTAGCAGATCAGATCCACACCTTAAGCCCATCTGCTATCCCAACTAAAATTTGAGTGCAAATTAATTGGTAGCAGATGAATTTGAGTTATAACTTTCTCAATCCACTCATATGCATTCAATGTAAGATTATTTTTAATGAGATTATAATTTTTTTCTTTTATTAGATGATGTTCTCGTCGCATGCTATAAGCTAGTTAGAATCAATTTCGAACAGGATTATTGGTGCTATGGGGATGGCTCCATGCCATGATGGGACTCTCTATCACCATTCCATTTGTAGTCTTTTCCTCTTGTTCATCCACTTTTGCATATCTGTGTCAACTTTAATACTATTCGTAATGCTTCAAACCCACCTGCTGGCACAATTAACCTATTAACGAGCCGGGTTCACATAACTTTAAAAATTTGAGTGCAAGTTAATTGATAGTAAATAAACTTGAGTTATAAGCTCTGTAAACTTTTTTTTATTTAATATAAGACTATTTTTGAGTATTACAATCTTCTCTTCTTTATCAAACAATATCTTCGTTGCACGCTATAAATTACTCAAAATTTATTCTGAATGAGATTGTTAGCGTGGCAAAGGTGACTCCATGCTATGGTCGATCTCTCTCTCTATCACCATCCTAATAGGTAGCCATATTTTTATGTTCACAAACATTCGTAGACTCGGGTTATTTTTTATACCATATGTAACGCTCTAAGCCTACCTATTGGCCCAAACAACTTGTTAGTGGGCTAGATCCACATGGCTTTAGACTCTAAGTTAACTGATGGCAAGTGAACTTAAATTATATTTTTCTCAACCCATTCTTTTTCATCCATATGGCACTATTTCTATAGGGTATTACAATTTACTTGTACTTTTATAGTTGTGTTGAGAGTGGCTATTAAGTTTTTACATGAATATTGTACTTCATAATTAAAATTCTTGTAATGTATATGCTAAATTTTGATGTCTTTATGATATTACAGCGAATTCTGAGTAGAATACAGGGCAAGATTTTTTGAATCAGAATGTTAAAGGGCATGATGATAAAGGGCTTGAGGCTAAGATTCTAGTGAAAATCATCGTAGGTAATAAACCTGAAGTAGCATCCTATGATCTTATTTCATTCCATTAGAAGCCCAATGAGTGGGTAGGCTCAAATAATTAACAAACCATAATCCTTGCATTTCACTAATATGTAGAAATAATGTAATAGCTCGGATCTTGGTTCTTGGGATTTCTTTTTGATTCAAAAAATGCCTACACATATCCATTGATTGATTTGTTTGAGGTGAAACTTGGACCTCCTAATTGATTCTCTAACTTAACTTTCCATCATGTTATAACTAGCATGCATGCCTTAATCTTTCCTTTCATAGCCTTTAGATCTTAACATTGATAGTGAAGTTATGTCCATCACAAATACATCACAAATACTTTTAATCGTCTTAGGTACTTTTAACTTTGAATGTAGTAGTATCACAGACACTAACTCCTTTACTTCACCTCACAGGTGGAATAGGACCCATGCTATTAGTATGTCTACTCTTGAGAGAGAGAGAGAGAAAGATATATATATATATATATATATATATATGTCACATTGGAAAATTAAACATTGCAACCTTATGTTGAAGGAAAGAGTTGAAGAAAGGTCAAAAGCTAGAAGCTATCATGAAGAAGTTTGGGCATTTGGCCCCAACAAAATATTGTTTTTTGATGTGGAAAAGATAGTCTCTTTCTTCAACCAAAGAATAGGTCAAGGTGGTTACGGTGGTGTATACAAAGGAAAGCTTGATAATGATCATTTGGTGGCGGTGAAGGTTTTGAATAGTTCTAAAGGCAATGGCAAGGAATTATTTAGTGAGGTGATCAATATTGATTGCACTTATTATGTCAACATTGTGAGCTTAATAGGCTTTTGTTTGGAAGGTTCCTAAAGAATTCTTATACATGAGTTCATGGCCAATGGATCACTCGACAAATTTTCATTTATACCGATAAACAAAGTCTTAAATGTACATATATCTTACGTTATTATCTTGTGGATCATATATTATTAACAATGCACATGTGTTTTTTAAATATCTTAGAAAGGTGAAGAAGAAATATTGATTGATTAAATTTAATTGGCACATTAATTAAAGGTACACTTTTTGAGTGATATGACTTGGGGGTTAACTCATGATTAGGCTATAAGTGGTATACTTATATCTACTAACAAATGATTTATGACTGCAACTATTAGCATCATCTTTTAGCTTTAAAATATTTATGTTGAAAGTTTATATATTTTTTAATTATTTGATGCATATTCTATAATTTTTGATAATACCTCATGATCAATAACTATTGATATTAAGATATATAAACAAATTAATATTTGATTATAATTGATATCAAGCTATATGTCAATGTTTATATCTATGCATAATTTTTTGCATCAAACCTCATGATGTCATTTTGATTCAATAATGGTCATCTTAATTATATCGTGCTTCTACCCTTAATTGAATGTATTCTTTGTATGATTCATTTTGATGATGTCAAAAGGGAGAGAAGTAAATTGATTATGATTGCCGCTGATTGATATGGTTTCTTATGCATCTATTTAGTTTATAAAAATTATTAATTTATGCATATGAAATTGATTGATGATGTTAAAAGGGGATGAAGCATAATGATTTATTAATTACCTATGCTCACAACATATAGGAGTCATATGCTTTAACTTGCGCATATCTTTAAAATGCATACTTAAGTAATTTTTTTATATTCCCTATGTTATCTCATAATTAATGATTTATCATCATCAAAAAGGGGCAATTGTTGTATGCGAGGATTTAATAATTCATGTATGTTTTGATGATAACATGACATTTGATGTTAAGATAGGCACCATGATTGGAATAAACCAAGATATGAGCAAAAAAAATTTCAGTATGTACTCAATTTATAAGAAACTCTAGTAGAATGCAAGAAGTCTAAGTCAGAGAAGAACAACATTAAATCAATTACCATTTAATGCAAGAATGTACAAAGGAACGCTTTCAATTTTAAATTTTATTTTTCATTAGGATACATTATAAAACTTTAGAGAAGAGTAAGTGCATAAGGCTCAATGTACCTTAAAAAATTATTTATATTAGGTTTTGGATCACAAGCAAAATAAAATTATCACAAAAATTTAAAATCGGATGTGCGCATTTGATTAGACCTCAAAACAACGGTTGGGCAAACCTATATATCAGTGGTTGATCAGATTAGACCGTACCACACAATACCCTTAAATCAAGGTTTTATTGGTCGACTAACCTAGGGCCAATGGTCAATTGGCTCAAAGGCCAACAGTCGATTGTTTGGGCTCTGATAGTCTAATGGTCATATTTTTGTTTGATTATTAGAGCCCTAGTGATCATATTTTTTAATGCCTATAAATTGAGGGCTCTTTGTTGGTTTCACAAAATTTTGGGTTGAAAAACATTGAGAAAACCTTTAAAAAAAATTATCTTAAGCCTTTAGTGCACTCTCTCTCCTAAACCAAGTTTAGAGCTTCATTGGTAGATTCACATCATTTAGGTGTTGGTTCCAGAGTTCTCTCCAAATGAAGAGTATTTTCTTGACTTGTTCTTTTTTGTGAAGGTTTACTTCTTAGCTCAAAAAAAAAAAAAAAAAGATTTGGTCCTTATTCGAGAAGATCAATAATAAAATTCCCAAATAGTAGACTTGGTGAATGGATGTAAGTAAGAAATGCTGAATCACTATAAAATTCTTTCACCTCTTCTATTTTCTCATATTTTATTTACTTTCTATTATTTGATTGTCTTACTTCACTTATCTTGCATTGCTCTAAGTTTCGTTGCATCATTGCTTCTGACCCAATTCACTATCCCTATTGAGTTGCTCCTTGGGTCTTTGTATCTTTACCCATGCAACTGGTTCTCTTAGAGAGATTGAAAAGCTCTTTGTGCACCGTGCATGATGCAGGACGCATGCACCGCATGTGATGATTTACCGCAAGCACATATGGCCGCACATGTCCAAAGGCATTTTTGTTCTTTTTTGCATTGCATGAGCGGTCACACGCTTGCGCAATCAATTATGCGGTGCATAGTGCAAATGAAATTTTCTTAGAGAGATTTATCTAGTGGCACTTACCCTAGGTGTGGGCCACATTGAGAAACGCAACGAGGAGAATGCTGGTGGATGTTGAGGAGGCCGGTGTCACTGGATGGCCATGATTAGGTAAGAGAACATGAGATTTTAATGAGGCGGTAGCTAGGGATGGTGGCTATTGTCTATGTTTTCTAGTTGGTAGAGACCATAAGGGAAGGCCGCGCCTCGAGAGGGCTCTATTAGAGGTGCTGAGGCCCAAGGAGCTTTTTATCCAAATGGATTGCAATTTGCAGGTCAATAGAGTTGGTCGAGTTGAGTCAGGCAGCTATTAAAAAGTCCTGAGCTCTATTACATATAACTGTACATATTGGGTCGAGTTGAGTCAGGTTAAGAGTTTATAGAACCTAGACCATGACCTAGAATGTCATGGGTTATAGAAGGACTAATTGGGTAATGTTGATGTAGATTGCAGGTGAACGTAGCTTATTTGCAGCCAATTACTTCCACTCGTCTCCATCAACCCGTGCCATTTTTTGACATCTTCATGGGGTCTTCTGGATACTTGCACGGTTGCCAAATTACTGGGGTCTTCTAATTTGACCTTCAGGCATTTCCTTAGATCTGAAGGAAAACTCAATTACTTACCAAACGCATTGCTTGTTTCTGCTGCCATATGACTACATCAAATTCATTTCTATGGATATATACAATTGTTATAGGGGTCCCAAAAGAGTTCATCCCCATGACCATGACTGTGGTGGCAGGCACTCACACCTAGCATTCTTTATCGTACAAAGAAAAATCGAGACGTGCACTGATTGGGAGTGACAAATTAATCAGGCACCACAACTTTTCGAAATTCTGGCAGTCTTAGCGGAGCTGGTCATGACTTGCTAGTAAAGAAACGTTGGCCATTTCCAGTCCAGAAAAATGACAATTGGATTTTTGGGAATCAAACAAATGCCAATGACCAATATCCGAAGAACTGTCCCCCTCTTCCTTACTCTCTGATGACGCTTGTCTCTAAGTCCCAACTTTCTATGTATTAGATGAGACTTATCTCTAAGCCCGAACCCCCTATGTATTAGTTGAGGCATATTTCTAAGCCCCATTCTCCTTATTTAAGCTGATTTAAGACCCCTCCTCCATTGAGAGAGTTTAGACCTAAAGAAATTTAGAGAGATTAGGGAGAGAAAGAGAAGGGAAAAAGGGAAACGAAGAGACTCATCCTTTTTCTTGAAATTGATCAGAGCTTCAATTGGTAATTAGCCTCTAAAAAATTTTAGATTTTCTTCTTTGATTCTTGGTTTGCTATTAATGCTGAACATCACTTGGATTCAAGAATCTAAAGTAGGATGTCTGGTGTCTCTGTTTTAGGAAGAGAATAGAGCTTAGAAGAGTTGATTTCACTGATCCCTTCATTTAATCTAACAGGTAAACCTATGTGTTTCTTCTTTTATTCTTTGTTTTGGGATCTCTGAATTCGAAGGCAAATCGCCATTGGCTGCTAGAGATCTAATTTTGAAGAAACTCTATTCTGCACTTTGTTTCAGTAAAGTTCAGTTGATTTGAAGGCCGAACATGTACTTAGAGGTTAATCGGACCTTTACTAAAATTTAGATTTGGCAAAGGCTCGACTGTCCTTAGCCCAAGACCTACGATCAAATTAGGGTCATGGGGAAGGGGATGCAAGTCCTATTCTTATAAAGATCCGAACCGAAACATGTAGCTATTCAATCTATGAACTGGTTCAACCAATGAACTAGGTTTGACTCAACCCAATTCTTTTTAGATCTATGTAGCCTATTGGATCTTAACCAATTAAATCCAGCATATTTAAAGTTGAGATTATTTTTCAGTTTCAACCAATAGCTGAACAAAGTCTATTTGAATCTAACCTAGGCCTAGCCAAGCCTGAATTGAACTTAAGTTGGAATGGGATCTAATTGATGGAGTTGTTTTAGTCCTAATCTAGTTAGAAGTAGGCTTGAGTTTGGGTTAATGTTTAATGTAACTAGATGATCCATAGGACTTAAACCCAAGTAATTCATGGTAGATTTAGGTCCTAAGTTTAGGTTGAGTTGTGAGCCATTATGGTTATGTAGGGGAGCTAGCCTGATTTGATCTGACCTAACCCTATCAATCAGTGAATCAAGATAAGTGACTAATTGTAAATTAGCCATTTTAATATATTTTATAATTGTGGTTATTTATTTATAACTATTAAATGATAAAAAGTAAATTAAAATGGCTATGCTTAATGACACTGTTTTGCAATCAAGAATTTGCATAATTAAAATATTTATCTATTTTAATGTTTATTATGTAAAAGTTATTATTATTATTATTATTATTATTATATATAATATAAATATCATTGAATAATTCCTTATGTAAATAATTATAATTTTGCATAATTTAATTATTTTGACATTTGTTGGATGGATGGCTATGAAATAATAGTTCTGATCTATTGGCTAATTAACTGCTATTGTGATAGATGCCTCTCTGTTTGGTTGGTTGTTATATCTGGATCCATCCTAAGATATATACAGGGTGTGACAATTATAATTTGAACTTCAGGCATTTCCTTAGATCTGAAAGGAAAACTCAATTACTTATCAAACGCATTGGTTGTTTCCGCTGCCATATATATGACTGTAAATTCATTTCACTGGAGACAATTGTCACAGCGGTCCCAACAGAGTTTATCCAGATAAATATGACTATGGTGGCAGGCGCTCACACAAAGCGTTCCTTATGGTACAAAGAAAAATCGAGGCAAGCACAGATTGGGAGTGACAAATCAGACACCACATCTTCGAAATTCTGGCAGTCTTAGCGGACCTGGTCATGACTTGCTAGTTATAAAGGAACGTTGGCCATTTCCTGTCCAAAAAAAATGACCAAGTGGATATATAGCTCTCCCAAAGCCTATGCGTAACGTATACGGCCCTTCTGTTCGCGATGGCTTTTCTTTTCCTTGCCCTCTGATGTGATCGATACGTGGAGGAACGCCGGCCATTTCCAGCCTATGCCGTCGACGACTCGTTTCCGAAGACCTGTCCCCCTCCCAACTCAACGCCCTTCTCTTCGCGATGACTTTTCCTTGCCCTCTGATATTATCGATAAGTGGAGGGACTCTGGCCATTTCCAGTCTAGAAAAATGACAATTGGATTTTAAGTAATCATACAAATGCCAACGGCCCCTCTCCGAAGACCTGTCTCCCTCCCAAAGTCTATGCCATAAACGACTCTTCTGTTCGCGATGACTTTTCCTTGCTCTTTGATATTATATATCGATATATCTGAACTTCATCAATTGCTGTCTAGCTTGGAGCTTCAGGCACTCTTTGGGCTCGCGATTGGTATTATACCAACAAGAATATGCTCTCCAAGTTTCTCTTGTTTCTTTACTTGTTCCCCCCAACTATCTACCTTTCAGCTGCTACCTTCATCAACAACGAAGAAGCATTAGATCCTTCGGGACGGCAGTCTTGCGCTGTTACTGACGTATATTGTGGAGGGCCGGCAATGGACCGTTATCCTTTCATTCGAGTTGACCCACACAACAGATCTTGTTCTCCTCAAATCACTTGTTCAGAGAGTTATGCTGTCCTGAATATCGGCTCGCTGCAATATTGGATCAGTCAAATGGATTACAGGAGCCAAACTTTTCTGATCACCAATGTTGAATATTATTTCTTGGACAGTAAATCATGGAATACTTTCTCAATCCCTATCGAATTACATGACGTTGGCCCTACTCTCAGCTACACTGAGAACAATCAGCTGTTGACACTGCTCGGCAATTGTTCGTCTCAGGTCCAGGGCATTCATGGTGTCTATCAGCTGTTGTGCTCCGAGTACAGGAGTGCTGGCCAATATTATTACAGTGCCATGGATCTCGGGTTCTTCAAGTCGGAATGCGAATCGGTTACCTACGCTGTCGTGAATCAGCAGCGCATGTACCACCTCATGAAACACGGCATGGGTTGTGGTAATGGATTCCTTGATACAGCTGCGTATGCCCTGCAGGGGGGTCTCGAGGTGACGTGGCCACGGCAAGAAAGAAGGGGTTGCGACGCATGCTTCCAATCTGGTGGAATAAACTGTACGAACCACTACTCGTTCCTGGTCTTCTGTCAGTGCCCAAACAACAATACTCACGTTCACATGTGCCCAGTAGTCCAAGAAGGTAATTAAGCAGCGCTTAATTAATTACCGTTCCTTTCTATCGTTAATAAGTTCTTTAGATTCCTCTAATTAATGTCACTTATAAGGATTATGATATTATAAAACGCCCACTTTTAGCGCCCTCCAACTGCCTCATCGTCTCAAAATTAACGGCATGCATGTTATTACGCTCTCTTTGGAACACATGATCACCGTCTAGAGTGGAATTCATTTATAAATAAATTTTTTATGTTTGTTCTAAATAAATTTTTATATATAAAAGTATGGAATTAAGATGAATTGACATGTCTAAAAGAAATGAAAATTGAATTTAATATTTCATTTTCTAAATTACTTCTATTTTACAATTAAAGAGATATGATGATTTGAGAGTAGTTAATTTTGTTAATTATATTCTTCAATCATATTTAATTATATTTTAAATATGACATAATTAAAATATAATTGTAATTATATTTTAATAATTATATAATAATTTTATAATATAATAGTAAATTCTTAATCCATAATACATTATTAACTAATATAAATACTATTAATCTATATTATTAATGTAAATTAATATTATAATATCATATTATATTATAATATTATTAATATCATATTTAATATTTAGTATGATATTCATATTATATATTAATATAGAACAACTTATATATTATAATAATATTAAAATTATCAATAAAATAATAATTTATCATAAACATATTATTACTATAAATAATATTATTTTTGGTCAAATACTAAGACCATTGATGGGGAAAATTTGTTCAAAAAATTTTGTTCTCTTCGTTCCTTGGAATTTATTTGTAAATCCTATCAAAATTGAAAGGATTTGTAATAAGAAGAAGCAATATTTTAATGATTTAGTAGTTGGAATTTTAAATTCACGAGTTATTATGTTTTCAAATAAAGCAAGTCATGGATTTACAAATGAATTCCATGAAAGCTATAGAATTCATTTGTTGCAAATGGAGCATTAGCTTCCCAAAGCATGAAATCCTTGCTTTATTTGGGTTGGATCAACATATCTTCAATGAGAGATAAGGCATCGGGCTAGGCTTGGGCCAATATTCGGAAGGAGGGACAGAGACAGAGAGAGAGAAAAGACGAAAATGTCTTTGTATACTGCCTTTAGTGCATGAAGATGCATACCGGATGCACGAATTGGCCACTGTAATCTGGCCATAACCCTACTTGCTTTGATTAATGCATGGGATTACTTGTGACCACTTGGATGATTTCGTTACATTAAGAGGTTCAGTTATTTTCTTCATGTTAATGTTACCGCCCATGGCTACAATCACTCACAGTGAATACTACAAAACAGAAATAAACAAAACATTAGCATAGATTTTGTTATCTTAAGCTAAACAACAATTTGTTTTAACAACAAAATGAATAAAGGAATGGTGAACTGGAGTTTATCTTGATGGTGATGCATCTCTACTAGGTAACTAGATATTCTGGATTCAAGTTTGCAGATGGATCTTCTACTCTATTTTTCAAATAAATAAATAACTATAGTGATGGTTTTCAAAAATAGATAATATATTTGGTGATCTTGTTAAACTTATGATCACATTAATAATATTAGGTGCACAACAAGTTAATTGAGTTCACCCAAGGGTTCGGCTCAAGATGTTCTTTTTTTGAAAAAAAATGCTAATCTACTCCATCACTAGGTATTTTCAAGCTAACAAATAATAGTTTGATGCCACAATTAATACCTTAAGCCCATCTACCATTAACCTATTAGTAGATCAAATCCACATGTCCCAATTAACTTGTTAACAAATCGAATTTACACTTCAAGCTCATATGCTGTCTCAATTAAAATTTGAGTACAAATTAATTGGTAGCAGATAAATTTTAGTTATAACCTCTTCAATCTATTCATTTCCATCTAATTTAGGATTATTTTTATGGGATATTAAAATCTTTTCTCTTTTATTAGAAGATGTTCTTCTCACATGCTATAGGTTGCTAGAAATCTATTCCGAGCAGGGTCGAGTAGCCTTTTCCTCTTGTTCACTAACTTTGTATATTTGGATCGGTTTTGATACCATTTGTAATGCTTTAAACTACATACTGGCCTAATTAATCTGTTAGTGGTCTGGATCCATGTAACCTTAAAACTTGAGACAAGTTAATTGATAGCAGTTGAACTTGAGTTATAAGCTCTTCAAACTTTTTTTTTTTCATTCGATATGGATTATTTGGAGTATTATAATCTTCTATTCTTTATCAAGCAACATCTCTTCTTTATCTGGCAACATTGTTGTTGTATACTATAAATTAGCCAAAATTTATTTTGAGCAAGATTTTTAGTATGGCAAAAGTGGCTCCATACCATAGTAAGACTCTCTATACCACTATCCCAATAGGTAGTCATTTTTTCATGTTCACTAACTTTTGTAGACTCAAATTATTTTTGATACCATTTATAATGTCCTAAACCTAGCTATGACCCAAACAACTTGTTAGTGGGTTGAACTCACGTGGCCTTAAAAACTTGGCTCTAAGTTAATTATAGCAAGTGAACTTAAATTATAACCTCCTCAACCATCTCTTTTCCATTCATGTAGGACAATTTTTATGGGGTATTACAATTTACTTGTACTGTAGTCAAGTTAAGATTGGCTAAGAAAATTTTACATGACTTTGTACTTTATAATTAAAATTCTTGTACTGTATATGCTAAATTTTGATGTGTTTTTGATGTTACAGGAAATTTTGAGCAAAATGTAGGGCAAGATGTTTCAAATCAGAGTGTTAAAGGGCATCTTGAGACCAAGAGGCTGGTGAAAATTCTAGTAGGTAATAAACCTGAAGTAGCATCCTATGATCTTACTTCATTCTCTTGGAAGCCCATGAATGGGTAGGCTCAAATAATTAACAAACCATAATCCCTACTTTTCGCTAATATGTAGAAATAATTTAATAGGATCTTGTGCTTGTGATTTCTTTTTGATTCAAAAAATACCTACATGTATCCATTGATCGATTTGTGGGAGGAGAAACTTGGACCTCCTAATTGATTCTCTAACTTACCATTCCATCATGTTATAAATAGCATGCATGCTTTAATCTTTCCTTTCATAGCCTTTAGATCTTAACATTGATAGTGAAGTTATGGCCATCACAAATACATCACAAATACTTTTAATCGTGTTCGGTATTTTAACTTTGAATATAGTAGTATGTTACAAACACTAACTCCTTTACTTAATTTCACAGGTGGAACAGGATTCATTCTATTTCTATGCCTACTCTTGCTATATATGTGTCACATTGGAAAATTAAACATTGCAACCTTATGTCAGAGGAAAGAGCAGAAGAAAGGTAAAAAGCTAGAAGCTTTCATGGAGAAGTTTGGGCATTTGGCCCCAACAAGATATAGTTATTCAGATGTGGAGAAGATAACCTCTTCCTTCAACCAAAAAATAGGTCAAGGTGGTTATGGTGGCGTATACAAAGGGAAGCTTGACAATGGTCATTTGGTTGCAGTGAAGGTCTTGAATAGCTCTAAAGGCAATGGCAAGGAATTCTTTAGTGAGGTGATCAGTATTTGTTCTACTTATCATGTCAACATTGTGAGCTTAATAGGCTTTTGCTTGGAAGGTTCCAAAAGAATTCTTATATATGAGTTCATGGCCAATGGATCACTTGACAAATTCATTTTTGTCGATAAACAAAGTCTTAAATGGGAGAAGCTATTACATATTGCAATTGGAATTGCACGGGGCTTAGATTACCTCCACTATGGCTGCAACATTGGAATTTTACACTTTGACATCAAGCCACATAACATACTACTGGATGAAGATTTACAGCCAAAAATATCTGATTTTGGGCTAGCTAAATTATGCCGCTCAGGAGAGAGCATTATATCAATGTTGGAAGCTCGAGGGACCGTTGGGTACATTGCACCTGAGGTTTTCTCACGAAATTTTGGAGGTGTGTCTAGCAAAGCTGATGTCTACAGTTATGGGATGCTATTGCTAGAAATGGTTGGGGGAAGAAAAAATCTCAAAGTACAAGTAGACAATACTAGTGAGATCTACTTTCCTCATTGGATATATAAGCATCTCAGCTTGGATGGGAATTTGATAAATTTTAAGGTCATATCAAAAGATGAAGAAGAGATTGCAAGAAGGATGATTCTAGTTGGTTTGTGGTGTATCCAAACTAAGCCAACAGATCGACCCTCGATGGGCAAGGTTATAGATATGTTAGAAAAAAGGATTTTAGATGTACAAATCCCACCCATGCCAACTTTATCTTCCCCCTCAAGGTCAGTGAAGCATTCCGAAACAAGTGATCCTCATGAAATAATATCAGTAGTAACTTGTTAAAATAAACTTTGAAGTTTTGAATGTATCAAATTTATGTGAATCCTGATGCTTCATGGGATTAGTTTTTAGTGGTCAATTTATGCCCTTATGTGAGACGATGATTTTGAGAAGTAGATTCATAGTTTTGAACTACCTTATTATAAGAAAATTTGGAAAAGTATGAGAGGCTAATAATTTACTAAGCAGGTTTGAAATCAACTCAAAACATTAGATTTGGGATGAAAAGTAAACCCAACAAGTCAGAAAATGATTTTTTTGTCTAACAAGATTTTATTTTAATTAGCAATTTTATTCTACTAAATTCATATCCATGTCATTTCTATTTTTTTAGATAATATGTTTGTTATGATTTTGAGAAAGCTTGATTGTTGCAGGATTTCTTTATTGCTTCATGTCCTTAAATTGCATGGATGGCTAAATAACAAAAGAAAAAATTGAGTAAATGAACTTTTACATGTACTAATTTATATATTATTGATCTTCAAATAAATCTAGTTTTGAATTCAAGATATACTGGTTGAGTATCTTGGGTTTGAATCTATCAAGTATATTTAGATTTTGGTATAGATATTGCCTAACACAACTCAAGCTTGATGCACTAACACCTATAGGTCATTTGGGATAAAAGATAAGGCATGCTCTTTCATGGGAACAAATGCCATCTTTAGCACATAAAAAAAGGACACTAAACTGATCGTAGTTTTGTTGGTATTATTAAGTTATTGGAGCATATGCGATAGCAATACCTGATTATCTTCTCAAACAAATTTGAGGATGCAATTCAACCTTTTTTAGTGCCTTGAGTTTATTTGTGTCTCATACTCATTGTTCCAATATATAAAGCTAAAGGAAAATAATATATAACATAAATCTTTGATCCTTGAATGATTTCATCTTCAACTTTCATATCATGAAAATTGAGGAAAATAATTTAGAGAAAACAAAATTTTAAAATTCTTTTTCGATGGTTTTGCAAATTATGTAATTGATTTTTTTATTTTTAATTAGGATTATGGTTTTCAAGGGAAGTCCAAGGATAACAAGTAGATGAGTTGGCTTGATTTCTAACTTTGAATCATATTGCAAGGGTTAGAAAGAAAGTATTTTCTATCAAGACAGTAATCACTCTGCAAAAAATTATTGACAAAAGGTATTTTTTATAGTTTTTCCATTTCATTGATGCTGTAATTGAGAGGTAAGTTTAGATGGTAATATACCTTAGAGAGCTTTTTTTTTTTTCATGATTCTAATGGCTATCCAATTATTATTCAAAGCATAAATTTCTCCCATGCTGAAATGCATGAAGAATTTTTTTTGGGGGACTTTGTACTTAAAGATTTCTTTCATAGAAAAATTTGTGAGTTCTTCTTGAGATAACCTGCTAATAAAGACTAATGACTAGTTGATCCTATATACTTCATAGCAGTAGTTGGATATTTTTATGACTCTAGAAGGTTTACAAAGCTTGAAGAGTTGGAGGCTAACCTTTCGATTTGAAGTAAAACTTCAAGGAAACCAAAATGCTTCTAACTAGTGAAGGATCATTTAATAAACAATTACATCCTAATTCTAGATTTGCACAACATAAGTGCACTCGAAGCTTATCGCTTAATCTTTCTTTGTGGGTTTTTTGCTCATATATAGTCTACTCTTCTAAGCGAGCTAGAGGAACACTTTTGTTTTCTCTAGAACAACTATCTTTCAAATTGAAATGGCTAGAGCATGCCCCCCTCATTTATAAAATTACAGTAGGATTCAGTGGTCAAGTTACCATTCAAAATTTTCTTTCATGCTAGCACATCAACAATTCTTGTAGGATAATGGATAATAGGTTTAGCATTGACTCTATCTATCTTAATTCATTGGGACAAAGTGGACTTTATAGTTTAATGCTCAATTTCAAAGTTATTCAATTCCATTGTGATATAGCAAATTAAAGTATTAGTAAAATATAACTCCTCAAAGAGGGAGGAAAATGGCTTGGAACGCATTAAGTTATCTTTTCAAAAATGAATATTTCACCTTAGCTGGATTTGAAGGAGGTACAATTTCAAAATGCATCCAATTCCTTATATAGATATACTTTCAGAGGAGCGAGACATTAATGAAATATTATACAACAAACATATCTAACTTTCTTCTAGCTTGGTAAGCTTTATTTATCTGTTACAACTAAGATGCCTTTTATCCTTTGATCACATTCTAAGCCCATTTAGTTATTAGAAAGAGATTTTAAGTTTGTGATGTTCTATAGTCTAAACCCTATTAACAACCATTGATCTATTCCTTTCCTTTCCATGGAACCATACATTTCATTTGGCTAATTCTATTTGCTATCCATCAAAGTTATTGATGACGCCTGATCACCAGTCCTGAACGTCGAGAGAAGAGAGCTGCTTAATCTGTCATCCTTCGCCTGATCGGATGGCCTGCAAAAAGTCCCAAGACCGGAGGGAAGCTCCGGTGGGGACCCTCCGACGCTCAAGTCAATAACATGGGTCACAGCTGAGGAAGAGCTCAGATGAGCTCTTAGAGAAAAGATGAGTCCTCAGAAAGATAAGAATTTCTTTCTGGGTATCAGGGTAGCAAGAGTATGAGTTTGCGTTACCTTATTCTTGAGTGGACCTTCCCTTTTATAGGGGGTTGACCCCTGTGCGACCACGTGGAGTTCCGTGAGAAAGGAATGTTCGTGGGGTTTGTGAGGGTTGCATGAATCTTGGCTGGTTGGTGGGTCCTGTCCCATCGGAGGAGGAGAAAAATGACGGTTGGTGAGCCACGTCCCATCAATCAGGAGAAAAATGACAGTTGGTGAGCCACGTCTAATCAATCAGTGGGGTTGATAGGTAGTTAGGTCCAGTCCCATTAGTGGCGTGGCCAGCGAGTAGTTGGACCTAAGGATGCCAGGTGGAGTGGGTCAAAAGGACGGCGGCGCAAATAGCCAGGACCGTTCTAGGTCCATCCTGAAGGTGCCGGGGTGGGGCCGACTATGGATGGTCGGGGTCGACACGGCTGGCCCAGAGAAACTGGGACCAGAAGGGCCCACCTGGGAAGGTCGGGGCCGACTTGACCGACTTGGAGGTGCCGAAGCCGAGCGGGGCTGACTTGGCCGACTCGGAGGTGCCGGGACCGAGCGGGGCTGACCTGGGAAGGCCGGGGCCGACTTGGCCGACTCGGAGGTGCCGGGGCCAAGCGGGGCCAACCTGGAAGGCCGGGGCTAACTTGGCCGACTTGGAGGTGCCGAGACCAAGCGGGTACGACCTGAGAGGACCGGAGCTGACTTGGCTGACTTGGAGAACTTAGAGATGCCGGGACCGAGCGGGGCCGACCTGAGACGGTCAGTGCCGACTTGGCCGACTTGGAGGTGCCGGAGCCGAGCAGGGCCGACCTGAGAAGGCCGGGGCTGACTTGGCCGACTTGGAGGAGCCGGGGCCGAGCGGGGCCGACCTGAGAAGGTCGGGGCCGACTCAGCCGACTTGGAGGACTTGGAGATGCCGGGGCCGAGCGGGGCCGACCTAAGAAGGTCGGGGCCGAACGAGGCCGACCTGAGAAGGCCGGGGCCAACTTGACCGACTTGGAGGAGTCGGGGCTGAGCGGGGCTGACCTGAGAAGGTCGGGGCCGACTCGGCCAACTTGGAGGACTTGGAGATGCCGGTGCCGAGCAGGGCCGACCTGAGAAAGTCGGGGCCAACTTGGTCGACTCGGATGTTCCGGGGCCGAGCGGGGCCAACCTGGGAAGGCCGGGGCCAACTTGGAGGTGCCGCGGCTGAGCGGGGCCGACCTGCGAAGGCCGGGGCCGACTTGGTCGACTTGGACGACTTGAAGATGCCAGGGCCGAGCGGGGCCAACCTAAGAAGGCCGGGGCCGACTTGGCCACTTGGACGACTTGGAGATACTGATGCCGAGCGGGGCCAACCTAAGAAGGTCGGGCCGACTTGACCGACTTGGAGGTGCCGGGGCCGAGCGGGGCCGACTTGAGAGGACCGGGGCCGACATGGCCAACTTGGAGGTGCCGGGGCCGAGTGGGGCTGACTTGGACAACTTGGAGATGCCGGGGCTGAGTGGGGCTAACCTGGGAAGGCCGGGGCTGACTTGGCCGATTCGGAGGTGCCGGGGCCGAGCGAGGCCGACCTGAGAAGGTCGGGGCCAACTCAGCCGACTCGGAGGTGCCGGGGCCGAGCGGGGCCGACCTGAGAAAGTCGGGGCCGACTCGGTCGACTTGGAGGTGCCGGGGCCGTCTTAAGGTTTCGATTTTGCCATAATTATCCTTGTGACTGCATCAGCCACATCAGATGCCCCCCCACCCCTGAGCGCGAAGGGCCACGCACCCGCTGCCCTTTGGGCGAGAGGGGCGCAAAAATTTAAAAATGATTGCTCTTTAGTGCACTTTTAATGGCTTGGTGAGCTGGCGCATCGTCCCGAGGTTGTGTCGCTTTGAAAATCTTCTGTAATCATGCGGTAGGTGGGAGATGACGTTAGTGCCGTACGCCTCGAAGAGGAAACCTATCGGGAAATGGGAAAAGGTGAGGGCCATCATCGCTTCTCCGTCTTCTATGCCTTGCAATTGGCTAGGGATCACGCTCTTTGAGGTGAATCGAGGTGGCACGTCTCGGGCGCAAGCAAGATTTCCGGCGGACAGCCCATGGCGCAATAGGAGAGTGCCGCGTGGTGGGCCCTTGATTATCGCCATTTGGAATTGGGGGGTATAAAAGCACCCCAAGGGCTTGGGGAAAGCTTTTACATTGCCATTGCTTTCTTCCAACCTTTCTTCTCTTGAATTTTTCTGCGACCTGAGCCTTTCTGCCTTCGAGTTCTTTTCGATTCCCAGGTTAGTTTCGTCCTTCATCTTCACCCATGGACCGCTGTGCCGTTAGTGAGGGTAAGAGGCCTTTAGTAGAAACTTCCCATTCCAATAGTGAAGACCAAACCCCTTCAGCCCGTCAGGTGTCTCGGCCGGTGGGCGGTGTTACCATCCGCGGCCAGTAATCGTCAACTAAACCTCTGTCCACCTCAACCTCTCCTATTAGGGCTATTCCTGTGTCTTCCCATCGCCCGGCTCCACCCTCAGCGGTGAGCCTTGATCCTGCGGGTCCGGCGGGAGTCGCCTCAACTATGACCCCAGAGGACATAGAGACCATTAGGGCTAAGTACCAGGTTCCCAGCTTCATTCATCTATCTGCACCGAGGCCTGAGGATAGGGTAACCTCCACCTACCCCGATCGGATCGCTCTGTATGAGGAGTTCTTTCGGTGCGGGTTGCGCCTTCCACTCCACCCCTTTTTCCTGAACCTTTTAGATAGATATAAGCTGGTTCCAGCGCAGTTGACTCCGAACTCGATTCGGATCATCTGTGCCTTTGTAATTCTTTGCCATTTCGAGGGGGCCCGGTCAGGGTTATCGCTGTTCCGGGCATTTTATAAACTCCATCGCCAAGGTGAGGGGGCCTGGTGGGCTTTCACTGCTAGGCCGGGTAGGGCCTTTCCCCTAGGTCTCCCGTCTAAGATTAGGGGGTGGAAATCCTGCTTCCTTTTTGCCCATGTTGAGGGGGTTAGGCCCGATTGGATGGAGCCGGACATAAGCTCCAATGATAATGCCACAGTGGGGGAGAGAGATAGGGAACTCTTCACCCAGCTATCCAATTGCCAGATCTCTGGCTACAAGGAACTCCTGTCTGAGGAGAACCTGATAGAAGCTGAGTTGGCCCCGGCAGTTGGTGAGCACGACGTCTGATTCCTTCTGTCTCGGCCGGGGGGTTACTATGTGTTGCTACTGATACTTTTGATTTTTGGATGCAGTGATGAGGTTCTCTGCTGGGGAGTTTAAAGCCGCCTTGAAGCAGAAGAGGCCGACAGTCGGGGAAACATCAAGGCCGACGAAGAAACTTCGAAGGAGAGAGCGGACCGAGCTTGCCCGAGCATCAGAAGCCCCTAAGCCCCCAGCACCTGCAGAAGAGCCGGCTAGGGAAGCGCCAGCTGGGGAAGTAGTCCTGAGGCCGGTCAGGACCGAAGTGGAGGAGGGAGAGATCCAGGTCACCACCCAAACCGCCGTGGTGATTGTGGATCTCGATGAGGAGGCTCCTGCTACCGTCGACGTGCCCGAGGCGGGGCAGGTAACTGTCGTCGTTAGCCTTCTGGCTGCTGCCGAGCCGAACATGAAGAGGGTTCCCCCCTACTAGAGAGAGGGAGCCAGTCGCCAAGGAACCCCAAGCTGGGGCAGAGGTGACCAGAGAGCAGAGGGATGGGCCGGAGAGCTCATCCCAACGGTTGGTGCGCCGCTCGTCTTGCCCTGGGGTTGAGGGTCCGCAGGAGGGGACGACGCGGCCAGTCCCCAGGTTCAACTCAATGGCGGACGCCGTGCAAGCCTCCCACCTTTTGTCAGGTGTCCGGACTACTGAGTCCGAGGAGGAGATGCGGGGAATGAGCCACTCCGCACTCCTGGATATGGTCATGGTCGCCGTTTTCCAGGTAATCTTCTGAGCTTTCTCTGTTTCCAGACGTGTTTTTGATGCCCTGATCTTTTAGGACTGATCATGTTCCCATTGCTGCAGATGGCCAACGGCGCAGTCGGCCTTCGTGAGGCGGTGGTCCATTCTTCGGACGCGCTTACAAGGGCATTGGCGTGGGCCGAGAAGTACAGGAAGGAGAGTGCGGTGCAATCCCAGAGCCTCGCTCAACTTCACCAAGAGGCCAAGGCCCGGGAGGAGAGTCTGGGCGGCCGACTGAAGGAGGCGGAGAGCCGGGCCAGGGCCGAGGGTGGCCGGGCCGCTGCAGCCGAGGCCAAGTTGGAGTTGGTCTTGGAGAGGTTGAAGGCCGCCACTGCGCAGAAGGAGGAGCTGACTCGCTAGCTTCAATGCACCACGAAGGAGGTCAGGGCGGCGCGAGGGGAGGCCCAGGCCACCGCGGAGAGAGCAATCGCCGCGGAGAAAGTGGCGATTGAGGCGGGCCACGAAAAGGCCGGTGCCGTGGCCTATGCGGACGAGGCCAATGCATGCGCTAAGGAAGCCGAAGGCAGAGCCAGAGAGGCCGGGGCCAGGGCCAAGCAAGCCGAGGCCGAGGTGGGGCAGGCCGTATCCAGCAACAAGGCCTCATCGGAATTTAGGAAAGAAGTCCTCGAGGCCAGCCTTGACGCCTACGTCAAGGGCTTCGAGATGTGCAAGACCAAGGTGTCCGCGGCACTCAAAATTGACATTGCCGAGCTCGAGGGGATCCGACCTGGGGAAGCTAATGAGGAGCCGGCAGAGGAAGAAGACGACAAAGGAGAGCCGGGCCCGAACGAGCCCTAAGAAGTTGTTGTTTTTTTTTCTGTTCCTTTTTGTAACCGGCCTTAGGCCAAATTTTGTACTCCTATTTCATTATCAATGAAGAGAAGTTTTCTGTAAGAATATCTTGGTGTTCTTGCCTTTCCCATTTCTTCTTTCCTCTGAGCCGAACCACTTTGCTGTGCGACTAACAATAAGACGGATCCCGTGCCTGTTGATGAGAAAGGGGGGAACCTTTCTTTCGAGATGCTCTTTGACTCTGAGTGTTACTCACGTGATGATGCCGTGGCCGAACTGCTGCATCAGGTTGGCCTATGTTGCAATGCATCTTCGAAGTATAAGCCGCCACATAGGAGGCTACTTAGGGTGCCTTGAGTTGTCGTAGGACGTTTGACCGAAGAATATTCTAAGGACTTAGAATGATTCGATGGCAACTTAATGTCAAGATTGGCTTGAGAGCGCCGGGGACCGAGTAGTGTTAGTGGGCTATGTTGGCCTAGATGACAACCCAAGAGGGGGGGTGAATTGGGTTCTTTAAAAATTTAGCCTCTTGAAAAATTGTTTGCTTAAGATGAATGAAAATAAATGCAGTGTAAATATAAAGTACAACAAATAAAATAGAGATAGAGATAGAGACAATGGAGCACGGCAAACACAAAGATTTTATAGTGGTTCGGTGTATCCAACACCTACGTCCACTCCCAAGATCCTACTTGGGTCCACACTATAATCTCCTCGATTACAGCCGAGTTGTTTTACAAGTTCACAACTCAAACTTGTTGTTTTACCCGGGATCACAACGAACCCAGCCAGTTTTTGGGCTCACCAGCACACAACCCAAAACTCAAGCTAAACTAGCTTGACCCGAGGTTAACAACCTCCACTAGTTCAATCCCCTTTGATTGAACTAGGCACAAACAAGTATAAGAATGTTTTACAAATTTCACAGCTCCTTAATGAGCAAATATTCAAAGAAAAGTAAATAGGTTTAGAAAAGCCTGGTTTGAAGTTGTTTGGCTTTGAGCTTTTCTTCTTTTCTTCTTTTCCTCTTCTCCTTGCTGGGTTGAATCAAGCCTCAGCTCCGATTCCTCACAGTAGATGCAGTTGAGAAGATTGAAAAGTTGGTCTCTTTCTTCTAGTTGAGAATCCTCCGATTTTTCACTATTTGAACGGCTTGGATTCTTCTTTGAGCTTTGTGGAGTGGAAGGTTTTGAATTTGAAAACTCCTCTCTTGGATATAAGGCTCTAGACTTTTCGGATTTTGATTTTTGATCTTTTTCTATCGTTTTTCTCTTTCTTTTATTCTTTTTTTTTCAAACGGTTGTTTTTCCCCTTTTTATAGATTTTCTTTTGATTCATTTTTGGGTGGAAATCTAGCCGTTGGAGTGTACCTGGAAGGATTTTCCATTCATAAAAAATAGCCGTTAGATGTCAGAAATCAAAAATATTACCGTTAGAGCTGATCTGGCATTTTTGATTTTTCGTCCAGGTGGGTTGGAGTCGGCTCCAGCTTTTCAGGTGTCGGCTCCAATCGTTTTTCCATAAATAGTAAAATCTGAGTTCGTCGTGGAGTCGGCTCCGCAAAAGTAAGTGTCGGCTCGCCGTCGTCAGGTGTCGGCTCCCGAATACTGTAGGTGTCGGCTCCAGGATGCTCAGAAAATCAACGTTCTGTCCCTGCATCGGAGTCGGCTCCAGACACTGTAAGTGTCGACTCCGAAACCTTAGGTGTCGGCTCCGAAACTCTAGGTGTCGGCTCCAGGTTGTATCAAAAATCAGATTAAAATTGAATTGGCCATGGGGTCGGCTCCAGACTTTCTAGGTGTCGACTCCAAGCTCTGAAACTTTGAAATCTCTGATTTGTATTTGATTCAAAATTCATTTCTTAATTCCTTTAAATTGATCAAATAAATTTAAGTCCTGAAACACTTATAAAATCCATTAGTAATCAAATAAATATACTCAATTCCTTTATTAATCATCAAAATCAATGAATGGATCAACAATCTCCCCCTTTTTGATGATTATAAAAACATTGAGTATATGCATAGAATTCTTAAATTAAAGAGAATATCAAGGAAGTGATCTTTACGAGTAAGCTCCCCCTGAATAAGGTAGCTTCTCTTATGAAGTTCAAATTCAAATTATTCTTCCTCTTACTTTACACATTTGGTACTTAAGATTTCTTTGTGCATAGACAATTCAATTTGATTATTAATCCATATCAATAACTCAATATCATATTAATCAATTAACATTCTCCCCTTTAATGCAATTAACAACTATAATTCTTTCCATATAATTTTCTCCCTCTTAATGCATATACAATCCTAATTCTCTCCCCCTTTTTTGTAATCAACAAAAAGGTAAAGAATATTTTACTGCATCAAAAGATAATCAAAGGATAATTTCATTTCAACAAAAGTCAAATATAAAAAACTTTTCATTCATTAACATAAGCTTCACTACATCAACATATTGTCAAGTATTACATAATTCTCTCCCTCTTTAAACTTCATTACATTAACTTCATTACATCAAAATGTAAACAACATTTCAACAAGATTAAACATACACTACATCAAAAGTTCTTTCTAACTATTCTTGTTAAATGGTCTACTATATTTTTCATTCCATCACATTGAAGTCTAACATAATCTTTTAGTCTCTCATCCACAAATGTGCAAGCTGTTGTGATTTTGTCTTGAAGTTCGGCGTTGCACTTTGAATAAGTTTCACCATCTCCACAAATCTCTTTAAGCTCTTCAAAGATGTTCTTCAAATCACCACTTAAAGATTCTGCGGAGGAGTTGAGAGTTGATTCAATCTTTGCAATCCGATCATCAAGGGAGTAAAGTGATTCTTTTAAATTCATAAATTTACTGTCAAACTCATCCTTCTGAGCTGCAAACAAACTTTTTAATTGCTCCATTTGAAGGTCTGAGAATCCAGTCGAAGAAGTGGATGGTTGATCATAAACTTGTGCAGGTGCAGGAGCAGGAACAGGAGCAGAAATGGGACTCCTAGGCTGTGGAGAAGGAACCCTAAATGATGGTCCAGCCTCGCAAGGCTCAGAAACTCTCGGCATAGGGGCTCTTTCATCTAGGTGTCCTTTCCTATCCCATTGTCCATTCACCTTGACAAAACCCATCCGATGCAATGTAGCTAAGCTATAGTAATCTGTGTGCCTTAGGTTCTTGGAAAGTTCATTCTCTTGAATTATAACCCCTTGGCTCTTGAATACCATAGTTAGTACCATTCCATACGGTAGGGATGATCTCCTTTTCCCTCCAGCTTCTGCCATATAAAAAATCATCATTGCTGCCAGATTGATCGGCTGCCCAGTTAGAACACTGTCCATAATCACAATGTCTCGCTCCGAGACATACTCAAACCGACCAGTTTTTGGAAACAAGATTCTACTGCATATATTGTGTAATAATCTCAATTCTAGGGGTAGTTGATTGGCTCTATTTCTTCAAACTCTGTTACATCCCTTCCTAACATCCTTGAAAGGGCTGCTGACCTATCACTATGCATGTCAGCTGCTAAACCAGTGATCGGGATGCTGAGGAGGTTTCCAAGCTTTTGAAAGGTGAGATGAATCCTTTTCCCTTTAACATTGCTTACTAAACCTCCATCCCCTCTAGCCAAATTGAAATAGAATTCTTTTACTAGGGCTGGATAGGTAGGAACATCAAGAGAACACAGCTTATCCCAGCCCATTTCCTTCAATTGTCTCCCGATTGAAAAACCTTCGGATTCAAATAGGTCAAAATCGATTTTTCTACCCATTGTGATGACTCTATCAGCTAGGGTATCTACCTTTGTGGAAGATGTGTTGGGGTTGTCAGAATCTGTGGACGAATCGCTGCTTGGAGTCGGCTCACGAACGGGACGACGTGCGGACCGCTTTCCCGTAGTTACCGGCGCTCCAACCACTGATTCTCTCCTTTTGGGTGCCATTTGATCTTTGGAAAGGTTCGATTTGGATGGAATTAGAGATGGGAAGTTTTGGAAAAATTTTGGAAGAGTTTGGTTAGGATTTGAGAAAGTGATGAAGTGACGAGGTGTCGACTCTGCCCTAATAAATCAACTTTTGATTCCCAGGTGTCGACTCCCGCAAAGTCGGGTGTCGACTCCAAATCGCTAACACAGTCAGCGCTCGAACTGGAGTCGGCTCCGAATTCACAGGTGTCGGCTCCAAGGTCAGGGACCGAGAGCGACACAGTCAGAGGTGTCGACTCCTCATTCTGAGGTGTCGACTCCAAAGACAGTTTCAGCAAAAATATATGAAATTCAAATGACTGAAACTCGTCAAAATAAATTTTATAAAATTTTGATAAAATTTTGGAGTATTAAGGATCAAATAGCTCAAATGACTAGATAATTTGTCCTTAAAATTGTGAAGGAATATCAAGAAATTGATAGAAATTTAGATTCTCATTCCTTAATGTATCAAAATCAATCCATAGGGTCACATATCCCTAATTCACCTCTAAGATAACAAAATCTCTCTTCACTCAAAGGTTTTGTAAATATGTCAGCTAATTGTTCCTCTGTATTAACATATTCAAGACAAATTTCATTATTAGCTACATGTTCTCTTATGAAATGATATCTAATTTCAATGTGTTTTGTTCTTGAATGTTGAATTGGATTTTTAGTTAGATTTATTGCACTCGTGTTATCACATCTAATTGGTGTTTTGTCAGGGGTTATGCCATAATCTTCAAGTTGTCTCTTAATCCAAAGGATTTGAGCACAGCAACTTCCAGCTGCAACATATTCTGCTTCAGCAGTAGATAATGCAACCGAATTTTGCTTTTTGCTAAACCAAGAGATTAAGTTACATCCTAAGAATTGACATGCACCACTTGTGCTTTTTCTATCCAATTTACATCCAGCATAGTCAGAATCAGAATATGCAATTAAATTTAAGGTTGAGTCTCTAGAGTACCATAAACCTACATTTTTAGTTCCACTTAAATATCTTAAAATTCTTTTTACAGCAATTAAGTGAGATTCTTTAGATTGAAATCTAGCACATAGACATACTGCAAACATAATATCTGGTCTACTAGCAGTTAAGTAAAGAAGAGATCCAATCATACCTCTGTAATGTTTTTGATCTACTTTCTTACCATCTTCATCTTTGTCCAATTTGCACGAAGGACTCATAGGTGTCCCAAGTGGTTTGATTGACTCCATTCCAAATTTCTTGAGCAGTTCTTTTGTGTATTTGGCTTGATTGATGAAGATTCCATCTTTGCTTTGTTTGATTTGAAGTCCTAGGAAGAAGTTGAGTTCTCCCATCATACTCATTTCAAACTCACCCTGCATTAACTTTGCAAATTCTTGACATAACAAATTGTTAGTAGCACCGAAAATAATATCATCAACATATATTTGTACTACTAATAAATCTTTGTCTTTTGTTTTCAAAAATAGTGTTTTATCGACATTTCCTCTTACAAAATCATTTTCAATCAGAAATTTACTTAATCTTTCATACCAAGCCCTAGGTGCTTGTTTCAAACCGTATAGTGCTTTGTGTAATTTAAAAACATGATTTGGAAATTCATGATCTTCAAATCCCGGTGGTTGTTCAACAAAAACTTCTTCATTTATAAATCCATTTAAAAATGCGCTTTTAACATCCATTTGAAATAAATTGATATGCATATGACATGCAAATGCAAGTAACAATCTAATTGCTTCAAGTCTAGCTACAGGTGCAAAAGTTTCATCAAAATCAATTCCTTCTTCTTGATTATATCCTTTTGCAACTAATCTAGCTTTGTTTCTAATTACTATGCCATTTTCATCTAATTTATTTCTAAATACCCATTTTGATCCTATTACAGAATGATCTTTAGGTCTATCCACTAATGTCCAAACATTATTTCTAGTGAATTGATTTAATTCTTCTTGCATGGCTAACATCCAGTTATTATCTTTTTCAGCTTCTTCAATAGTTTTTGGTTCAATTTGAGATACAAATGCAAGATGATTATTGATGTTTCTCATTGATGATCTAGTTCTTACTCCTTGAGATGGATCACCTATAATTAATTCTCTTGGATGACCATAGGCATATCTCCAATCTCTAGGTAGATCTATATCATTACGATTTCCATCAACAACATCAACACTAGGAGAATCATTATCTTTAGCTTCTTGTTCATGATCTGAAGATACATCTATATTTAATTTTTCAATGTCTCTTTCTAGAATGTTTGTATCTTCCTCATCATCAATCTTTTTAGAACTTGATGCTAAAGATTCATCAAAGATTACATGAATAGATTCTTCTACTATTAAGTTTTCTTGTTAAATACTCTATAAGCTTTACTTGATGTTGAATATCCTAAGAATATGCCTTCATCAGATTTTGCATCAAATTTTCCTAGGTTATCTTTGCCATTATTATGAATGAAACACTTACAACCAAATGCATGAAAATAACTTATGTTTGGTTTTCTATTATTCCATAGTTCATAAGGTGTTTTCTTAATGATTGGCCTAATTAAAGCTCTATTAAGGATGTAGCATGCCGTGTTTATAGCTTCTGCCCAAAAGTATTTTGGTAAGTTGCTTTCACATAGCATGGTACGGGCCATGTCTTCTAGGGTTCTATTTTTCCTTTCAACTACACCATTTTGTTGCGGTGTTCTAGGTGCAGAAAAATTATGATGGATGCCATTTTCTATGCAAAAATTTTTAAATAAATGATTTTCAAATTCTGTGCCATGATCACTTCTTAGAGACACTATGGTGTTGTTTTTCTCATTTGTGACCTTCTTGAAGAATTTCAAAAATAGTGGAAAGGTCTCATCCTTATGAGCTAAAAACAATACCCAAGTGTATCTAGAGTAATCATCTACAATCACAAGACCATATTTCTTTCCTCCTAGACTTGTGGTTCTAGTAGGTCCAAAAAGATCCATGTGAAGTAGTTCAAGTGGCCTAGAAGTGGAAACAATATTTTTAGTTTTGAAAGAATTTCTAGTTTGTTTTCCAAATTGACATGCATCACAAATTTTATTATTTTCAAAATCTAATTGTGGAAGTCCTTTTACTAAATCCATTCTAATTAGTTTTGAAATAAGGTGTGTGCTTGCATGACCTAATCTTCGATGCCACAACCAACCAATCTCATTTATATTAGCATTATTAGCAACTAAGCAATGATTACTAGTAGACAAATTGTCTAAATCAATCAGGTATACATTGCCATTTCTATTTCCAATAAAAACAATGCTATTATCAATGGGATTAGAAACTGTGCATATAGAAGATTCAAATGATACTTTAAAACCTTTATCACATAATTGACTAATGCTAATTAAATTATGTTTCAAACCATTAACATATAAGACATTTTCAATATATGTGGAGGGAGTTATTTGAATGTTACCAAACCCCAAGATTTGGCCTTTGCCATTGTCACCAAATGTAACTACTCCTCCTCTTTTGCTTTCAAGGGTGATGAATTGATCCTTGTCACCCGTCATGTGCCTTGAGCAGCCGCTATCGAGATACCACTTTCTCTTTGATCTTTTGGCCGCAAGACACTCCTGCAAAAATAATTAAGTCTTATATTTAGGTACCCAAGCTTTCTTGGGTCCTTCATGGTTAGTAGCATAAACAATTGTTCCTTTAGGAACCCAAATTTTCTTTCCTTTACTATTTATCTTCTTATCTATTTTCTTAAAATTGCATTCAAAAACTTTGTGTCCCTTCTTGTTACAGTAATGACATGTAACATTATCATTGTTTTGTTCATTTCTAAAAAAGTTTTTGACAAATTTTTGTTTCAAATTAGGTCTATATCCTAAACCAGCCTTATCATATATAGCTCTTTGATTACTTAACAATAAATTAAGTTTTTCTGAACTATAAGTGAATTTGTCAACAATACTTTTATATTTATCAACTTCCTTCTTTAGTTTATCATTTTCATTGGAAATTGATTCTTTTTCTTTAGTCAAATTTCCTTTTTCAGATTTCAGCACTTTAGTTTCATTATTAAGATTTTCTTTTTCTTCAATCAAAGTTAAATTTTATTTTTCAAAAACTTATATTTCTTTTTCAAAATTTTGAAATCACCAACAAGTTCATTAAAAGCATCAAATAATTCATCAAAAGCAAATTCATCGCAAGGATTTTCAGAACTTACCTCATCCTCTTCGTTTGCCATAAAGCAAATGTTAGCAACCTCCTTTTGTTCTTCCTCCGATGAGGATTCATCGCTGTCGCTCCAAGTTGCAACATAGGCTTTCTTTTTCTTCTTGAAAGTCTTTTTCAGTTGAGGACAATCATATCTGTAATGCCCCGGTTTCTTACATTCATAGCAAATCAAGGGGTCTTTCTCTTTATCCTTGTCCTTGTCTTTTTCTTTCTCTCCTTCCATCTTAGTTCCAAATTTCTTCTTGTGGAAGGGTCTCTTTCTTCTCATGAATTTTTTGAACTTTCTTGCTAGAAGAGCTGTCTCATCATCATCTTCTTCACTATCATTGCAGCTCTCCTCATTTTCAGCAGCCTTAAGAGCTATGGTCTTTTTCTTTTTCACATCTTCTTCTATGTGCTGCTTCATGGTCAATTCATGGGTCATTAGGGATCCTAGAAGCTCCTCTAAGGGTAAGGTGTTGAGGTCCTTTGCTTCTTGGATTGCTGTCACCTTCGCTTCCCACGTTCTTGGAAGTGACCTGAGAATTTTATGGACAAGTTCAGAGTTAGAATATGTTTTGCCTAAACTTTTCAACCCATTTACAATATCAGTAAATCTAGTATACATGCTGGCTATATTTTCAGTTTGTTCCATGCAAAATAACTCATATTTATGAACAAGAATGTTTATTTTGGATTCTTTTACTTGGTTAGTACCCTCATGGGTAACCTCTAATCTATCCCAAATCTCCTTTGCGGAATTACAAGTGGAGATTCTATTAAATTCATTAGCATCTAAAGAGCAATATAAGACATTCATGGCCTTAGCATTGAGCTGTGCCATTTTCCTATCATTATCATTCCAATCCCTTTCGGGCTTAGGAACAATAGTGCCATCAACAACGTGTGTGGGTGTACTAGGTCCATTAGTTATAACACCCCACAATTCATAATCAGAAGCTTGAATGAATATCCTCATTCTTGCTTTCCAATAAGAATAGTTGGAACCATTAAACAAGGAGGTCTATTTGTAGAATGACCTTCGGCAAATGATCCAACTTGAGTTGCCATTTGGATCTTTAGCTCTTGATCGTGTGATCAAAATCTAATGAGCACTTGCTCTGATACCAATTGTTGGCCCAGATGACAACCCAAGAGGGGGGGGTGAATTGGGTTCTTTAAAAATTTAGCCTCTTGAAAAATTGTTTGCTTAAGATGAATGAAAATAAATGCATGTAAATATAAAGTACAAATAAAACAGAGATAGAGATAGAGACAATGGAGGCACGCAAACACAAAGATTTTATAGTGGTTCGGTGTATCCAACACCTACGTCCACTCCCAAGATCCTACTTGGGTCCACACTATAATCTCCTCGATTACAGCCGAGTTGTTTTACAAGTTCACAACTCAAACTTGTTGTTTTACCCGGGATCACAACGAACCCAGCCGGTTTTACGGGCTCACCAGCACACAACCCAAAACTCAAGCTAAACTAGCTTGACCCGAGGTTAACAACCTCCACTAGTTCAATCCCCTTTGATTGAACTAGGCACAAACAAGTATAAGAATGTTTTACAAATTTCACAGCTCCTTAATGAGCAAATATTCAAAGAAAAGTAAATAGGTTTAGAAAAGCCTGGTTTGAAGTTGTTTGGCTTTGAGCTTTTCTTCTTTTCTTCTTTTCCTCTTCTCCTTGCTGGGTTGAATCAAGCCTCAGCTCCGATTCCTTACAGTAGATGCAGTTGAGAAGATTGAAAAGTTTGTCTCTTTCTTCTAGTTGAGAATCCTCCGATTTTTCGCTATTTGAACGGCTTGGATTCTTCTTTGAGCTTTGTGGAGTGGAAGGTTTTGAATTTGAAAACTCCTCTCTTGGATATAAGGCTCTAGACTTTCGGATTTTGATTTTTGATCTTTTTCTATCCATTTTTCTCTTTCTTTGTATGTCTTTTTTTTTTCAAACGGTTGTTTTTTCCTTTTTATAGATTTTTTTTTCATTTTTGGGTAAAAATCTAGCCGTTGGAGTGTACCTGGAAGGATTTTCCATTCATAAAAAATAGCCGTTAGATATCAGAAATCAAAAATATTACCGTTAGAGCTGATCTGGCATTTTTGATTTTTGTCCAGGTGGGTTGGAGTCGGCTCCAGCTTTCAGGTGTCGGCTCCAGATCGTTTTTCCATAAATAGTAAAATCTGAGTTCGTCGTGGAGTCAGCTCCGCAAAAGTAAGTGTCGGCTCACCGTCGTCAGGTGTCGGCTCCCGAATACTGTAGGTGTCGGCTCCAAGATGCTCAGAAAATTAATGTTCTGTCCCCGCATCGGAGTCGGCTCCAGACACTGTAAGTGTCGACTCCGAAACCTTAGGTGTCGGCTCCGAAACTCTAGGTGTTGGCTCCAGGTTGTATCAAAAATCAGATTAAAATTGAATTGGCCATGGGGTCGGCTCCAGACTTTCTAGGTGTCGACTCCAAGCTCTGAAACTTTGAAATCTTTGATTTTGTATTTGATTCAAAATTTATTTTTAATTCATTTAAATTGATCAAATAAATTTAAGTCCTGAAATACTTATAAAATTCATTAGTAATCAATTAAATATACTCAATTCCTTTATTAATCATCAAAATCAATGAATGGATCAATAGGCTACGATGCCGGCAAGTTCCTTTAGAACCACTTTAGAGGTCTGTGTGCTACCCGAAGGGCAACTCGATGGGTACAAAGCCTTTAGGGTCTTAATCGCCTCGGGGGCACCTCCGTGCTGGGACCGAATGGTGTCTCATGGGCTGCGATACCGGCGAGTTCCTTTAGAATCACTTCGGAGGTTTGTGTGCCACTCGAAGGGCGACTCGGCAGGTATGGAGCCTTTAGGGTCTTAACCGCCTTGGGGGCACCTCCATGCCGGGGCCGAGTGGTGTCCCATGGGCCGCGATGCAGGCGAGCTCCTTTAGAACCACTTTGGGTGTTTGTGTGCCACCCGAAGGGTGACTCGGTGGGTACGGGGCCTTTAGGGTCTTAACCGCCTTGAAGGCACCTCCGTGCCGGGGCCGAGTGGTGTCCCGTGGGCCGTGATGCCGGCGAGCTCCTTTAGAACCACTTCGAGGGTTTGTATGCCACACGAAGGGCAACTCGGTGGGTACGAAGCCTTTAGGGTCTTAACCGCCTCGGGGGCACCTCTGAGTCGGGGCCGAGTGGTGTCCCATGGGCCTCGATGCTGGAGAGCTCCTTTAGAACCACTTCGGGGGTTTGTGTGCCACCCAAAGGGCAACTCGGTGGGTACGAGGCCTTTAGGATCTTAACCGCCTCGGGGGCACCTCCGTGCTGGGGCCGAGCGGTGTCCCATGGGCTGCGATATCGGCGAGCTCCTTTATGAGAATCGGTCCTCAGATGCAAGAAAGAGCAGGCTGTGACGCTGGAAGGGACATCTTTTATTGCTTGTATTCTGGGGGATACATCATGTTGACCCCTGAATTGATTTTGATGATTACAAAACAAATTAGGCCTGAATAAATTGTGATATTACAAGAATATTCATGTATCTTACAAATTACAATTATCAAGAATATTTCATGTGTTACAATAAAGTCTATTTTATATTGTTTAGAGTATAGAAATTTAATTGCTTACTAGCAGTGTTGCATGGTTTGTTAGCTAGCTTCCTTCATATGCTAGCTAACTATTTTTTTCCTTCACTCTTTGTGCCAGCCGTGAGATTGAAATTTCTAGTTAACTAGGGAGCTAACTTACCCCTTCCAAGGAGCTAAATTCTTTGTATTGCAGGTTGGCTAGACAAATGAATTGGTTAACTAGTTAGTTGAAGAGCTAACTTGTTTATCCTCCCATTGTTCTTCCTGTTGCTGGCCGGATGCTTTTGAAAATAAGTTAGCTAGGAAGCTAACTTCCCTTCTTGCTGGCCGATTCTTTTCTTTGGAAAGCTAGCTTGTTTCCTCATATTTTCTCCTTGGCCGAATGCCTTGTTGAAGCAGTTAGCTTGCAAGCTAACTTGTTTCATCCATTCCATCTTACGTAGCATGAAAACTCCTTGTTATAGCTAGCTATGTGTTAGCTATCTCTTCATCCAGTTAGCTAACAAGCTAACTAGCTTTTTGCATGATAGAATACCTTTTTAAATAGCTAACTAGTAAGTTAGCTGGATTTTAAATCAGCCGCATGGTTTTTATAATAAGTTAGCTCATAAGCTAACTATCTTTTTGCATGACTCCCTACACTTTTTAAATAGCTAACTAGTAAGTTAGCTGGATTTCAAATCAGCCGCATGGTTTTTATAATAAGTTAGCTCATAAGCTAACTATCTTTTTGCATGACTCCCTACACTTTTTAAATAGCTAACTAGTAAGTTAGCTAGATTTCAAAAGTTGACCTTCATGAAAGGATTCCACCGTGCATTTTTGAAAATAAGCTAGCTTACAAGCTAACTTGCTCTCTCTTTCTACATGCTATGAGTGGCTCCAAGCTAGCTATTCTTGAACGATTTTCACCCAAACCGTATGACTCCTTGATAGAGCTAGCTAACAAGCTAGCTCCCTTGCATTGTTGGTTTGAGGGCTGATCACTTCAGCCGTGGGATTTTGGAACCTAGCTAGCCAGCTTGGGAGAAAAGCTAGCTTACTGGTTTCTCCTTTTCCCATTGTTGGCCGGACGTCTTCTCTTTGGGAGTTGCTGAAAAATTTATTTCAGCTGCCTCTCTCTCTCTCTCTTAAATGCTTACTCTCTCTCTCTCTTTATTATTTCTACTTTGATGATTGCTGACTTTTTCCCTTTGATCTTTGACAGGAATCCTTCCTTGACAAAGGATTAAATGCTATCATCTCTTGGGAAATATTTCAAACGGTTATATTTCTTCCCGTTTTTCTTTTCTTCTATTTACCAATGAATCTAACGGATGGTTTTTTGATTGGTTTAAATAGAGATGTTCAGAAGAAATCCTTGACGAAATTCTTACATCTTTTGACATATCAAGAACACAAAAGAGAGAAAAGAAAGAAATCAAAAGAGAGTGCTTATTGCAAGATATTTTTCGGATCCTTGAAGAGCAAGATATTGTGCTGCAAAGTTGCATCCTCCAACCCTTGCTCAAGTCGTCCAGATCCGGTGAAGCGAGTGCAAATTTCAGCTACTTCGAAAATCAACATCTGCTGCTGAAGTATTGCTTCAAAAAGTTGTAAAGTTTATCTTTGAATATTTGCTCAAATTAGGAGCTGTCTATTCTTGATATTTCTTGTATTAGGGTTAGAGATAACCCTAGTTTCTTGATTGGCTTCCTTGTGCCATTAAACAAGCGGACTAGCCGGGAAGGCTAGGGGATTGGCTTCCTTGTGCCGTGAAACAAGAGGACTAGCCGGGAAGGCTAGGGGTTGTAATCGTTGTGATACGATTAGTGGAATTCCCAAAGGGTTTTTGGGGAGTGGATGTAGGAGCCGAGTTTGGCACCGAACCACTATAAACCCTGCTGTGTTTGTGATTGCTTGTTTTGTGTGTTTACTGTTTCGTACACTCCACTACTCCGCTGCGATTAAATTTTTGATTAAGCACATATCTGTGATAATCAATTTCATCCAATTAACTTTTAAATACCCAATTCACCCTCCTCTTGGGTTACTACATCTGGGCTGTTGGGCCAGATGGCAACCCAAGAGGGGGGGGTGAATTGGGTTCTTAAAAATTTAAAAATGTAATCGTTGTGATACGATTAGTGGAATTTCCAAAGGATTTTTGGGGAGTGGATGTAGGAGCCGAGTTTGGCACCGAACCACTATAAACCCTGCTGTGTTTGTGATTGCTTGTTTTGTGTGTTTACTGTTTCGTACACTCCACTACTCCGCTGCGATTAAATTTTTGATTAAGCACATATCTGTGATAATCAATTTCATCCAATTAACTTTTAAATACCCAATTCACCCCCCTCTTGGGTTACTACATCTGGGCTGTTGGCCCAGATGGCAACCCAAGAGGGGGGGTGAATTGGGTTCTTAAAAATTTAAGACTTTTTAACTTTAATTGATTAGTTAGCAAGATGTGCAAGTGAGAGGCTAACTAAAATCAATACACAAGCAAATAAAAGAGAGATAGAGAGAGAGAAAATAGGCACGGCAAACACAAGATAATTTTATAGTGGTTCGGTGCAACCAGCACCTACGTCCACTCCCAAGATTCACTTGGGTCCACACTATAATCTCTCTAGATTACAGCCGAGTTGTTTTCCAAGCTCACAACTCAAACTTGTTGTTTTACCGGGTGCACAACGAACCCAGCTGGTTTTAACTCGGGCTTACCAGCACAAAACCCTACACGTTGTTTTTCACGGGCTCACAACTAACCCAACACAAGCACTCCGGCTTGCAACGAGGTATACCAACCTCCACTGATTCAATCCACTGATTGAATCAGCAAAAAAAATAGAGTTTTGAACAATAAGTGCTCCCCTTGAGCAAATATACAAATGAAGTATAAAAGGTTAGAAAAGCCTGATAGTATTGCAGATGGTAGTGCTTGGGCTTTCTTCCTTCTTCTCTTTAACTCCTCTTGAAGTGTTGAATCACGCCTCAGCAAGATTCTTGACCGTTGAAGACTTTGGAGTTGAGATGAAGCTTTTCTCCTTTTGAAAATCCTCCGATTTGACCTTTGAAATGCTTTTGGATTTTCTTTTGACTCTTGTGGATTGATGAGAAGGAGCAGACGAAACTTCCTCTTGGATTTCACTCCTTTTGAATCACTCTCCTTTGAGCTAAGATTTTTCCAATATGCTCTGTTTTTCCCTCTTTTCTTTTCTTTTCTCTCTTTTTCTCTTTTTGATTTGAAAAGAGCTCCTCTATTTATAGAATCTGCAAAATATATCCGTTAGAGACAAGGAAAAATAGCCGTTATTCAAAAATCTTACCGTTGGGGCTGATGTGTCATCGTTAAAAATCGCGCCCAGATTTCGTGGAGTCGGCTCGAGCGGCTCGAGTCGATTCAAAAATAGAAACATAACTTTCGGGGTCGACTCGAAATGGGGAGTCGACTCGAGAAGTGCTCAAAAATGGGTTCTGTTGTTTGAGCGGAGTCGGCTCGCACAGACAGGAGTCGGCTCGCAAGGTCAGGGGTCGACTCTTGAAAACCAAGGGTCGACTCGAGAAAATCAGCATTTGGGGAGTCGACTCGGAAACCCTTGAGTCGGCTCGGGACCGATACAAAAATCAGAAAAATGTTCTGATTGACTTTAAAACTTGTCCCAATTAAATTTAAAATATAAATTTGACTTGAATAAATTGATTTATCATCAAGACATTTTAAGGATTATCTAAAATTCCTTTTTGAAATCTTTTAATTCATGAATTCTCTAAGTTCAAAATTCATTTGTTTAATTGATTAGTTCATTTTCAATTTGAATAAGCTCAAGGTTTTTGATAAATAACACATTGTTTCTTTAAGGTACTCATGGCTTTTGGAAATCATCAAAATCAATAAAGTTGGGGCAATTATGTTTCAATAATTTCTCAACAATCTCCCCCTTTTTGATGATGACAAAAACATTGAGTATATGCATTATAAAATTAAAAAATTTGTGATTCCAAAATCAACTTTTGTGTTCATGGAAAGGCTCCCCCTCAATGAGGTAGCTCCCCCTATGAACCTTAATTTTATAAATCATTCAAAATTTTTCAAAATCAGAAACTTAAGCATTTTCTTTATGAAATTCAATTTATCTCTTCCCCTATATGCTCTTCCCCTTATTTAATTAAATTGAAGGATGATGGCATATACGATTAAATATAAAACTCTCCCCCTTTTTTGTAATCAACAAAAAGGTTGAGAGCATCATAGCATCAACATTCTTTATCTTCATTCAGCATTAACTTATCAATTGAGATTGAGATATTCAAAATTATATCAAATTCATAAGCATTCAAGGATATTCAAATACTGAAATAGAAATGAACATAACTTTCTCATTACTTCAAAATGAAAGTACATCAAAATGTAAACTTCTCATTGTAATGAAATTAAAAACTTAAATTCATTTCAAATAAGATTAAAAAAACTTCTAGATAAATCAATCTAGCTATGATAAGCATTTGCTTCATTCTTTAAGTGAATTTTCCATGATATCAATTTGTTAAAGTCATTCAAAACTTGTGATCAAGCAGATCTCTTCTTAACTGATTAGTTCATCAAGATATTGGATCCATCAGCTATCCCTTGAAGTCTTTCAAATATCTTCTTAAGCTCAGCATTGAGTGAATACGTACCAACGTCAAGTCTGAAATGATGCTTCCTTTAATTCTCTAATATCTTCTCTCAATTGAAATTTCATCTTTCTTTGATTATCAAAAAACATAGATCTAAGCTGAATAACTGCTATCTGAAAACTACAGAAGAAGATGAAGACTGAGGTGGAGGAGAATAAGCAGCTAGGTCCTGCCTCGGACGGTCCAGCAACAGAAGGCTCGACCTCAGAATGTCTTCAACTCTTCCTCTGCTCTAACTCTTCTTTTTTCTTCCCAACTTCCATTTTCTTGAACCCCATGCGATGAATAGTGGCCAAAGAATAATAATCTGTATGTCTAACTTTCTTTGGCTCACTATCACTAACACAATCCCTTGGCTTCTGAAATAATTTAGTCAAACCATGCCATAGGGAAGGGATTTCTTCTTCCCCACAATCTGCAATATACCATAATATCATTAGGTAAGTTGATGGGCTTCCCAGAAACAACAGCATCCATAACAAAATATCTCTCTCAGAACATAGTCAAATCGGCCTGTCTTGGGAAAAAAATCCTGCTGCAATGTTGTGAAGCAATCTTAATTCCAAGTGGCAGCTGACTAGCAAAAACTTCTTCAAATCCCTCAAAATTTCTATTCAATAATCTGTGAGGGCAGGAGACCTATCTTCTGGGCAAAGTGGAAGGTCCAGATAGGGTAAGTCAATAATAGAAGAATGAGGAGTGTTCAAACCAATGCCTCTAACTTGCTACCAAGCCATCATCTCCTCTAGTCAAATTCTGTAAAACTCTTTAACTAAGCAGGGTAGGTTGGACAGTCCAATGAACATATACTCAAATCCCATCTCAATTGTGCCTACAATGAATCCTTCATTCTCAAACAATTCAAAATCAACCTTTCCTTCCTGTGGTAATGACCTACTGGCTAGAAGATCTACCTGAGGGTAGGGCAGTGGAGCAGGGATGTCCGGAGTCGGCTCGCGGACGGGTCGTCGACGGTCTTCTTCTCTTCATCCCGGCGCCACTCTCTAGCTCCACGGGTTTTGGGGGCCATTGATCTTGGAATGATTGTTTGAGGATTTTGGAAGATTTTGGAAGGTTTGGAGGGTTTTGGAGGGTTTTGAAATGATTTGGAAGATTGAATGTCGTGGGTCGACTCGTGCCCTAAATAAATCGACTGGGACCACGTCGAGTCGACTCGCGCAAAGTGTGGAGTCGGCTCGCGAAGTCACAGAGCACGGACACGATCTCGAGTCGACTCGCTCAGAGGAGGGGTCGACTCCTGAGTTTCAGCAGAAACTCGAGTCGACTCCGATACTCTCGAGTCGGCTCCCAGACAATTTCAGAGAAAAAATTAAATTCAGAGAATCCGAATTGAGTCCGGAATTTGATCTTTGAGTATGATTAAAAATCATGGACTTTGAGAGATCAAATTGATATGAGTTCTAGATAAAATTTCCTTAAGATTTTGAGAATTTGAAAGAACTCTAGATATATTTCCTTAGAGGTTTCAAAATTTATTCAAAAGGATTACAAATTCCTAACTCTCCTCTAAGATAACAAAATCTTTCTTTTTAAAGGTTTAGTGAATATGTCAGCTAATTGTTCTTCAGTGTTTACATAATCTAAACAAATTTCATCATTAGCTACATGTTCCCTTATAAAATGATATCTAATTTCTATGTGTTTTGTTCTTGAGTGTTGAATTGGATTTTTAGTTAAGTTGATTGCGCTAGTGTTATCACATCTTATGGGTGTTTTATCAAGTGTGATACCATAGTCTTCAAGTTGTCGCTTAATCCATAGGATTTGCGCACAGCAACTTCCAGCTGCTACATATTCAGCTTCAGTAGTTGATAATGCAACTGAATTTTGCTTTTTGCTAAACCATGTGATTAAGTTACTACCTAAGAATTGGCATGCACCACTTGTGCTTTTTCTATCTAATTTACATCCAGCATAATCAGAATCTGAATATGCAATTAGGTTTAATGTGGAGTCTCTAGAATACCATAAACCTACATTTTTAGTTCCATTTAAGTATCTTAAAATTCTTTTAACAGCTATTAAATGTGATTCTTTAGGTTCAGATTGAAATCTAGCACATAAACATACTGAAAACATAATATCTGGTCTACTTGCTGTTAAATAAAGAAGGGATCCGATTATACCTCGATAATACTTTTGATCAACCTTTTTACCTTCTTCATCTTTGTCCAGCTTGCATGAAGGACTCATTGGAGTTCCGAGGGGTTTCATTGTTTCCATACCAAACTTTTTGAGTAGTTCTCTTGTGTATTTGGTTTGGTTGATAAAGATTCCCTCTTTGCTTTGTTTGATCTGGAGTCCAAGGAAGAAGTTGAGTTCTCCCATCATGCTCATCTCGAATTCTCCCTGCATCAACTTTGCAAATTCTTGACAAAGAGAATCGTTAGTAGCACCAAAAATAATGTCATCTACGTATATTTGTACTACAAGTAAATCTTTACTTTTTCTTTTCAAAAACAAAGTTTTATCAACATTTCCTCTTGTAAAATCATTTTCTATTAAGAATTTACTTAACCTATCATACCAAGCTCTAGGTGCTTGTTTCAAACCATATAAAGCTTTGTGCAATTTAAAAACGTGATTTGAAAATTCGTGATCTTCAAAACCTGGTGGTTGTTCTACATAAACTTCTTCATTTATAAATCCATTTAAAAATGCGCTTTTTACATCCATTTGAAATAAGTTAAATTCATATGACATGCAAATGCAAGTAATAGCCTAATGGCTTCTAATCTAGCTACAGGTGCAAAGGTTTCATCAAAATCAATACCTTCTCTTGATTATATCCTTTAGCAACCAATCTAGCTTTGTTTCTAATTACAATGCCATTTTCATCTAGTTTATTTCTATAAATCCATTTTGATCCTATTACTGAATGATTTTTAGGTCTTTCAACTAAAGTCCAAACATTATTTCTTGTAAATTGATTTAGTTCTTCTTGCATTGCTAACATCCAATTATTATCTTTTTCAGCTTCTTCTATAGTTTTAGGTTCAATTTGTGATACAAATGCAAGATGATTACTAATATTTCTCATGTATGATCTAGTTCTTATTCCTTGAGATGGATCGCCTATAATCAATTCCTTAGGATGACTATGAGCATATCTCCAGTCTCTTGGAAGATCTATATCATTATGATCAATATTGACATCATCGTCCTTATGTGAATCATCATCTTTAGCTCTTGTTCATGATCAGAAGATACTTCAATATTAAGTTTTTCAAGATCTTTTTCAATTATGTTTGTATCTTCCTCATCATCAATCTTTTCAGATCCAGTTGCTAAAGATTCATCAAAAACTACATGTATGGATTCTTCAACTACTAAGGTTTTCTTGTTAAAGATTCTATATGCCTTACTAGTTGTTGAATAACCTAGAAAAATTCCTTCATCAGATTTAGCATCAAATTTTCCTAAGTTGTTTTTACCATTATTATGAATGAAACATTTACATCCAAATGCATGAAAGTATTTTATATTTGGTTTTCTTTCATTCCATAATTCATAAGGTGTTTTCTTTAATATTGGTCTTATTAAAGCTCTATTTAAGATGTAACATGCTGTGTTAATTGCTTCCGCCCAAAAATACTTTGGTAAGTTGCTTTCGCATAGCATGGTACGGGCCATGTCTTCTAGTCCTATTTTTTCTTTCAACTACACCATTTTGCTGTGGAGTCCTAGGGGCTGAAAAATTATGATTAATTCCATTTTCAGTGCAGAAATTTTCAAATAAGTGATTTTCAAATTCTGTTCCATGATCACTTCTTAGAGATACTATAGTAGTGTTTTTCTCATTTGTGACTTTCTTGAAGAATTTCAGGAATATCGAGAAAGTCTCATCTTTGTGAGCTAAAAACATTACCCAAGTATATCTAGAATAATCATCTACAATCACTAGACCATATTTCTTTCCTCCTAGACTTGTGGTTCTAGTTGGTCCGAAAAGATCCATGTGAAGTAGCTCTAAAGCCCTAGAAGTTGAAACAATGTTTTTAGATTTAAAAGAACTTCTAGTTTGTTTTCCAAATTGACATGCATCACATATTTTTATTTTCAAAATCTAGTTTAGGTAATCCTTTAACTAAATCCATTTTAATTAGTTTTGAAATAAGGTGTGTGCTTGCATGACCTAATCTACGATGCCACAACCAACTAATTTCATTTATGTTAGCATTGTCAGCAATTAAGCAATGATCACTCAAAGATAATTTTTCTAGATCAACTAAGTAAACATTGCCATGTCTATAACCAGTAAATACAATGCTATCATCAATAGAATTAGTTACAGTGCATATAGAAGATTTAAATGAAACATTAAAGTTTTTATCACATAATTGGCTTATACTAATTAGATTATGCTTCAAACCATTAACATAAAGTACATTATCAATAAATATAGATGGAGTTATGCGAACTTTACCAAGGCCCATAATTTGACCTTTACCGTTGTCGCCAAACGTCACAACTCCACCTTTCTTTTCTTCCAGGGTGATGAATTCATCTTTGTCACCCGTCATATGTCTTGAGCAGCCACTATCAAGGTACCACTTTTTCTTTGATCTTTTGGCTACAAGACATTCCTGCAAATAATCAAACTTTATGCTTAGGTACCCAAGCTTTCTTGGGTCCTTCATGGTTAGCAGCAATAAAAATTGTTCCTTTCGGAACCCATATTTTCTTAGCTTTAACATTTAACTTGTTGTTATTATTTAACGTTTTGCATTCAAATGATTTATGACCTTTTTCATTACATTTAAAACAAGTTATATTACTTTGGTTGGCTTTTATAAAAATATTCTTTAGAGATTTCTGTTTCCTAATGTGTTATATCCTAAACCTGCTTTGTCAAAAACAGCTTTTTGACTATCTAGGATCATGTTAAGTTTAGTTGAACTTAAGTGAATTTCTCAACAATGTCTTTATATTTTTTAACATCTTTCTTAAGAAGTCATTTCTTTAGCTTGCTGTTCTTTTTCTAAAGCTAAAGTTTCTAATTGATCTTTTAAATCTTTAGTTGAGTTTTTAGTTTCAGATTTTAACAAATCTATTTCTTGATTAAGATTATCTCTTTCTTTCCTAAGTTCTTCTTTTTCATTAGTTAAGTTCTTAACTTCTAAAGCTAATTCATTTTTACTTTTAGCTAAACTAATATTGTCATTTTTCAAAAACTTATACTTCTTTTTAAGGATTTAAAATCAATCATAAGTTCATTGAAAGCCTCAAACATTTCATCAAATGTAAATCATCATTTGAGTTTTCAGAACTTACCTCATTGTCGTTGTCGTCGTCGTTGGCCATGAAGCAGATATTGGCAACTTCCTTTTGCTCATCTTCTTCCGACGAGGAAGATTCATCAGACCATGTTGCCATGTATGCTTTCTTCTTTTTCTTGTAGGCCTTTTTCAGCAAAGGACAATCATATTAAAGTGCCCTGGCTTTTTGCACTCATAACATACTAAGGGCTCTTTTTCTTTTTCTTTCTCCTTGTCCTTTTTCTTATCCTTTTCTCCTTCAAATCTTGCTCCAAATTTCTTTTTATGGAAGGGCCTTTTTCTCATAAACTTCTGAATTTTTTGGCCAAGAGAGCAGTTTCCTCATCATCTTCATCATTACTTTCACTGCTGCTCTCTTCCATTTCTGCAGTCTTGAGGGCAAGAGTTTTCTTCTTTTTGTTTCCTCCTCAACATGCTGCTTCATTGTTAACTCGTGGGTCATTAAGGATCCTAGAAGCTCCTCTAAAGGTAATGCATTGAGGTCCTTTGCTTCTTGGATAGCAGTGACTTTGCTTCCCACGATCTTGGTAGTGACCTAAGAATTTTGCGCACAAGATCAGCATTAGAATAAATTCTACCAAGACTTTTAAACCATTCACAATATCAGTGAATCTAGTGAACATGCATGTGATGGTTTCAGTTTGTTCCATTGTAAACAATTCATATTTATGAACCAAAATATTTATTTTTGATTCCTTACTTGGTTTGTTCCTTCATGAGTTATTTCCAACCTATCCCAAATTTCTTTTGCGGAATTACAAGTTGAGATTCGGTTGAATTCATTTGAGTCTAAGGAACAATAAAATATTAATGGCTTTAGCATTTAGTTGTGCCATTCTCCTATCATTATCATTCCAATCCCTTTCGGGTTTAGGAACAATAGTGCCATCAATAAGGTGTGTGGGTGTACTAGGTCCATTATTATTACTCCCCACAATTCATAGTCGAAGCTTGAATGAATATTCTCATTCTAGCTTTCCAATATGAATAGTTGGTTCCATTAAATAAAGGAGGTCGATTCGTAGAATGACCTTCAGCAAAACTTGAACCAATTTGTGTTGCCATATGGATCTTTAGCCCTTGATCGTGAGATCAAATTCTAAATGAGCACTTGCTCTGATACCAATTGTTGGCCCAGATGGCAACCCAAGAGGGGGGGGGGTGAATTGGGTTCTTAAAAATTTAAGACTTTTTAACTTTAATTGATTAGTTAGCAAGATGTGCAAGTGAGAGGCTAACTTTAATCAATACACAAGCAAATAAAGAGAGATAGAGAAGAGAAATATAGCACGGCAAACACAAGATAATTTTATAGTGGTTCGGTGCAACCAGCACCTACGTCCACTCCCAAGATTCACTTGGGTCCACACTATAATCTCTCTAGATTACAGCCGAGTTGTTTTCCAAGCTCACAACTCAAACTTGTTGTTTTACCGGGTGCACAACGAACCCAGCTGGTTTTACTCGGGCTTACCAGCACAAAACCCTACACGTTGTTTTTCACGGGCTCACAACTAACCCAACACAAGCACCCGGCTTGCAACGAGGTACCAACCTCCACTGATTCAATCCACTGATTGAATCAGCAAAAATAAATAGAGTTTTAAATATGAAAGCTCCCTTGAGCAAATATACAAATAAGTATAAAAAGGGTTAGAAAAGCCTGATAAGTATTGCAGATGGTTGGCTTGGGCTTTCTTCCTTCTTCTCTTTAACTCCTCTTGAAGTGTTGAATCACGCCTCAGCAAGATTCTTGACCGTTGAAGACTTTGGAGTTGAGATGAAGCTTTTTCTCCTTTTGAAAATCCTCCGATTTGACCTTTGAAAGCTTTTGGATTTTCTTTTGACTCTTGTGGATTGATGAGAAGGAGCAGACGAAACTTCCTCTTGGATTTCACTCCTTTTGAATCACTCTTTTTGAGCTAGAAGATTTTTCCAATAAAGCTCTTTTTTTCTCTCTTTCTCTTTTTTCTTTGATTTCTCTATGTTGTCTTTGATTTGAAAAGAGTTCCTCTATTTATAGATTCTGCAAAATATATCCGTTAGAGACAAAGAAAAATAGCCGTTATTTGAAAATCTTACCGTTGGGCTGATGTGTCATCGTTAAAAATCGCGTCCAGATTTCGTGGAGTCGGCTCGAGCAATGCGGAGTCGGCTCGAACAGTCGATTCCAAAAACACCTAACTTTCAGGGGTCGACTCGAGATATGCGGGGAGTCGACTCAAGAAATGCTCAAAAATGAGCCTTTCTGCCGTCTGAGTCGAGTCGGCTCGCACAGTCATGAGTCGGCTCGCGAAGGTTCAGGGGTCGACTCTTGAAAACTCAAGTGTCGACTCAGGACAACATTGAAAAGTAGTCATTTGGGGAGTCGACTCGGAAACCCTTGAGTCGGCTCGGGAGCGATACAAAAATCAGAAAAATATTCTGATAGACTTTAAAACTCATCCCAAATAAATTTAAATATAAATGTGACTTGAATAGAATTGATTTGATCATCAAGACTTTCCATTAAGTTATTGATTATCAAATGAGTAGTATAAGAATTCCATTTGAAATCTCAAGTTTAATTCATGAAGTCTCAAGTATAATCTCAAGTATAAAAATTCTTTTTGTTTCAATTGATTCAAGAACTCATTGAATGTAAACATTGATAAACTCATGGTATTTGATAAATAATTCATTGTTTCTATTAATATACTCATGGCTTTTGGAAATCATCAAAATCAATAGAGTTGGGGCAATTATGTTTCAATAATTTCTCAACATGGGCAACAAGTGGTATCAGAGCAGCGTGCTCTTGATTCATATAAGCTTTGATAAGCTTAGAGCTAAAGATCAGTAGTAATTCAAAATGGGATCTATGTTGACTGAAGGACAATCAACAAATAGACCACCTTTGTTCAATGGAACAAACTACACTTATTGGAAAGCACGAATGAAAATATTCATTCAAGCACTTGATTATGATTTATGGGGAATCATAATTAATGGACCACACACACCCACTGTGAAAATTGATAATATTGATATTGCAAAGCCTGAATCTGAATGGGATGAGCAAGATAAGAAATTAGCTCAATTAAATGCTAAAGCTATGAATGTACTTTATTGTTCTCTTGATGCAAATGAATTTAATCGTATATCTACATGCATGTCTGCTAGAGAGATTTGGGATAGACTTGAAGTTACCCATGAGGGTACTAACCAAGTCAAGGAATCCAAAATTAATATGCTTGTTCATAAGTATGAACTATTTAAAATGGATTCATCTGAAAATATCACTGATATGTTCACTAGATTTACCGACATTATTAATGGTTTAAAAAGTTTGGGAAAGTCTTATGCTAACAGTGATCTTGTGAGAAAAATTTTGAGATCTTTGCCTAGATCATGGGAAGCAAAAGTCACAGCTATACAAGAAGCAAAAGACCTCAACAATCTATCACTTGAAGAATTGGTCGGCTCTTTGATGACTCATGAACTACAACAACGTCAACACATTGATGAAGACGATTCAAAGAAGAGAAGGACCATGGCATTGAAAAGTAATGTTCAAATTGAGGAAAGTGAGGAAGAAACTAGTGACAGTGAAAAAGATGATGAGATGGCTCTTATCTCCAGAAAATTCAAGAAATTTATGAGGAGAAAGAAATTTGGAAAAAGAAAAATATTTACCAAAGGAGATCATAGCAAAGAAAAGGAAAGAAGTGAACCTCCTATATGCTATGAGTGTAGGAAGCCTGGACATATCAAACCAGATTGTCCACAATTGAAGAAAGGATTTAAGAAAATGAAGAAGAAAGCTATGCTGGCTACATGGAGCGACAGTGAAGCAACAAGTTCAGAAAATGAAGAAAAGACTGAAGTCGCTAATGTATGTTTCATGGCTGACGACAATGAGGTAAGTCCTAGTTTTCTAGATGACTTTACTTTCGATGAATTGCATGGTGCATTTTATGAACTTGTAGATGATTTTGCAAAATTAAGTTCAAAGAACAAAGATTTGAAAAATGAAATTAAAGAACTTATTCTTGAAAAAGAAAGAATGTCAAACAACAATGAATCATTATTAAAGGAAAACCAAGATTTGAAAAATGAAGTAAGTAGATTAAGACCAATTATTGATAAATTTACTTTAAGCTCAGAAAAATTAGAAATGATATTAAATAGTCAAAGGGCTGTTTACAATAGAGCTGGTCTTGGATACAATCCTAATGAGAGACAAAAATTTCTGAAAAATATTTATGTGCATGGTGATGATTCAACTAAGACTACATGTTTTAAATGTGGTAAATTAGGACACAAAGCATATACTTGTCACACACATAAAGTTAAACAAATATGGGTTCCAAAAGGAACTATTTTGACTAATCCAAAAGGACCCAAGAAAGCTTGGGTACCTAAGAGCAAAACTTAAAACTGTGTTTGCAGGTGTGTCTTGCTACCCGAGCAACTAAAAGACAATGGTACTTGGATAGCGGGTGTTCAAGACACATGACGGGTGATGAATCTCAATTCATCACTTTGGAGGCAAAAGATGGAGGTGTTGTTACCTTTGGTGATAATGGCCAAGGAAAGATTATTGGCATTGGAAAAATAGGTATCACACCTCATGCTTTTATTGATAATGTCTTACTTGTGAAAGGTTTAAAGCATAATTTACTAAGCATCAGTCAATTATGTGATAAAGGATTTGAAGTTATATTTGAATCATCTTTATGCATTGTTAAAAATCCTACAAATGATAAACTGAAATTCATTGGTCATAGGCATGGTAATATATACATTGTTGATTTAAATGATTTGAATGATCGTAACATTGATTGCCTAGTTGCTATGAATAACAAAACTGATAATAGTTGGTTATGGCATCGTAGGTTAGCTCATGCTAGTATGGATTTATTATCTAAATTAATCAAAAAGAATTTAGTAAATGGTTTACCAAAACTTACTTTTGAAAAAGATAAAATCTGTGATGCTTGTCAATTTGGAAAACAAACTCGAATATCTTTTAAATCTAAAAATGTGATTTCTACCACTAGACCATTGGAACTCTTGCATATGGATTTATTCGGTCCTACAAGAACAACTAGTCTAGGAGGAAAAAGATATGGTTTTGTTGTGATTGATGATTTCTCTCGTTTTACATGGGTTTTATTTTTAGCTAGTAAAGATGAAGCATTTCCATCATTTCAAAAATTATTTAAAAGAATTACAAATGAAAAGAATCTTTCTGTTTTGTCAATTCGAAGTGATCATGGAAAAGAATTTGAAAATCGATACTTTGAAAATTTTTGTAATGAAAATGGAATTGAACATAATTTTTCTGCACCTAGAACACCTCAACAAAATGGAGTAGTAGAAAGAAAGAACAGAACTTTAGAAGAAATGGCGCGTACCATGTTGTGTGAAAGCTATCTTCCAAAATACTTTTGGGCTGAAGCTATCAACACTGCATGTTATGTTTTAAATCGTGCATTAATCAGACCTGTTTTGAAAAAGACTCCGTATGAACTTTGGAAAGGAAGAAAACCTAACATCGGTTACTTTCATGTTTTTGGATGCCGCTGTTTTGTTTTAAATAATGGAAAAACTAATCTTGATAAATTTGACGCTAAATCGGATGAAGGTATTTTTCTTGGTTACTCTTTACATAGTAGAGCTTATAGAATTTTCAACAAAAAGACCTTAGTAGTTGAAGAATCAATTCATGTTATCTTTGATGAATCTAATGATCTTCCATTAAGAAAGAGAAAAGGTATAAATGATGCAGATGAAATTGAAGATCAACTCAAAGACATCACCTTGAAGGACAAGGAGGATTCAGATACACAAGAGGTAAATGAAGAAGCAACGCTAATCCACTTGAAGCCTCACAAGGTAATGATGATTTAGAAAGAGGATGGAGGTATGTTCTCAGTCACCCTAAAGATCAAATTATTGGTGATTTATCTCATGGAATTAGAACAAGATCGTCATTTAGAGATACATATAATAACTTAGCATTTGTTTCTAAAATTGAACCTAAATGCTATGATGAAGCTAAAAATGACATTGATTGGATAAATGCTATGCATGAGGAACTAAATCAATTTGAAAGAAACAATGTTTGGACTCTTATTGATAGACCTCATGATCATCAAATTATAGGAACCAAATGGGTTTTCAGAAATAAATTGGATGAACATGGTAATATAATTAGAAATAAAGCAAGACTAGTAGCTAAGGGTTATAATCAAGAAGAAGGAATTGATTTTGATGAAACATATGCCCCTGTTGCTAGATTAGAAGCTATAAGATTACTTCTTGCTGTTGCTTGTTTTATGAACTTTAAACTGTATCAAATGGATGTTAAAAGCGCTTTCTTAAATGGATATATTGCTGAACAAGTATTTGTGGAACAGCCACCCGGTTTTGAAAATCACTTGTTTCCAAACCACGTATTTAAATTAAACAAAGCTTTGTATGGTTTGAAGCAAGCTCCCCGGGCTTGGTATGAAAGATTAAGCAAATTCTTGATTAGTAATAACTTCATTCGAGGAAATGTCGATACAACTTTATTTATTAAAAGACAAAATGATGATATTCTAATTATTCAAATCTATGTAGATGATATCATATTTGGTGCCACTAATGACTCGTTATGCAAAGATTTTGCTGAGCTTATGCAGGGAGAATTCGAGATGAGTATGATGGGAGAACTGAATTATTTTCTCGGACTCCAAATCAAACAAAGCAATAACGGGATCTTCATAAGCCAATCAAAGTACATCAAGGAGATGATCAAGAAGTTTGGCATGGAGACATCTAAAAGTATCGGTACCCCTATGAGCTCATCTTGTAGAATTGACGCTTGTAACTCTGAAAAATCTGTAGATCTAAAACTTTATAGAGGAATGATAGGATCTTTGTTATACTTAACTGCCAGTAGACCTGATATATTGTTTAGTGTTTGCATGTGTGCTAGATATCAAGCTAATCCTAAAGAATCACACTTGCTTGCTGTTAAAAGAATATTTAAATATTTAAATGGAACTAAAAACTTAGGACTTTGGTATGACAAACAATCTAGCATTGACTTAATAGGATACACCGATTCAGACTTTGCTGGATGTAAACTAGACAGAAAATCAACTAGCAGAACTTGCCAATTCCTAGGTGTTAACTTAATCTCATGGTTTAGCAAAAAGCAAACTTCAGTAGCATTGTCTACGGCCGAGGCCGAATACATTGCAGCTGGAAGTTGCTGTGCTCAAATTTTGTGGATTAAGCAGCAACTAGAGGATTATGGTATCAAACAAAAGAGCATACCAATAAAATGTGATAATACTAGTGCAATTTGTCTAACTAAAAATTCTATTCAACATTCTAGAACAAAACATATAGAAATTCGACATCATTTTATTAGAGATCATGTTAATGATGGTGACATTGTATTGGAATTTGTGTGTACTGAAAAACAACTCGCAGATATTTTTACTAAACCTTTAGATGAATCAAAATTTTATGAGATAAGAATGGAACTTGGAATGATTGATCCATCTAATTGAGTAATTATGTTTGTGACACTTATTTATGATTGGATATCTTGATTGGGATGTATTGCTTATCTAATCCTATCTTAATCAATTAAATCTTTCATGAAAAATCCTTTGAATAACTTCTATTGTCTTTGTTTTCTAGTGAGTAGTTAGCTTGGTAGTTAACTACCCATATCCCTTTTTCATGAAACTTTACTCAACGCCACCTACTCCTCTCTTTTTCTTGGGACTATTCAAACAAGTCAACTGACCAGGCAACCAACCAGGCACCTGATCAGTTAACTGTTTTGGATCTTCTTATAAAAGGCCTCAACCTCTCTTATTCCACCAAGAACTTTTTCATCCTTCACGCCACTTCCAAGCTTTCTCTCCCTCCTTCTATTTTCTTCATCAAGCTTTCATTCTTCCACATCTAGTAGAGGAAAGGGATGGCTCCTAAGAAGAAAGTTTCTCATTCAAGAGATGACTCCACGGATCTTCCAAGGAAACACTCCTCTTCCTCCTCAAGATGTATCTTTCCATCAATGTCCACTAGATCTATTGCAAATGGAAGGTTAGTAGATTTTAAATTCTTAGAGAAAGAAGAATTTAAAATAGGAAATCTTCTTGCTTCTCAAGGTTGGACAAACCTTCTATCCACTAGGAAGCCCATATTTCCTAACCTTATTTATGAATTTTATGAAAACATTAGCTTTGGTGATGGAACTATCTCTTCAAATGTTAAAAATGTTAAAATTGAATTTAATAGTGAAGTGCTAGGGTCAGCCCTAGGTATTCCATCCGATGGTGTCTTGCTAAATTTTCCTAGCGAAAGAAATTCTAAAATTGCTACCATCTTGGGCTTAGAGGATGATAATACACATGTAGACAATCTTGATGCTAACATGCTAAATGTTGAGAATAGATTGCTACACAGTATTATTGCAAAAATATTTGCTCCTCGTGCCGGTTCTTTTAATGCTATAACTGATAGAGACATCGGTCTTATGTTTGACATATTAGAAGGAACTGCCTTAAACTTTCCAGAACTAATGATGGTCATAATGAAAGAAGCTGTAGGTAGATCCAAAGCCGCTTTGCCATACGGGATGTTTCTCACTTACGTATTTGAATTTCACAATGTGAAACTCAAAGGAGAAACTAGTGCATCATTGCGTCACACTGACATATTTAATGCACACTCCCTCCACCGTATGGACTATGCCAAACGTAATGGCATTTGGACTAAAATTAGATCCAGAACCATTGATAAATCTTTCTCAACCCACAAATTTAATACCTTCTGATCCTCCTCCACCAGTATGCTCTCCTCCAAATTTCTTCAATTTCGACTTCAATCAACCAACTCAAATTTTAGCTGCCATGAATGAGCCCAATCCGTTTCTAAATGATCACCCTGACATTCCAGAATCTTCCACTCATCACAACAACCAAAATTCTACCCTTCCTACTGTCTTAATTAGTCAAGATCAAGTCAGACAAATTGTTCATGATCTTTCAATTGCCGTTTCAAATAGGAGTACCAGTGATAGTAATTCCTCTGTCAATGACTTCTCAATGGTACCCCACATCTCTTCCGTATTTGAAACACTTAATCAAATGTCAACAATCCAAAAGCAACTAGTTCATGATGTCGGTTTGCTCAAAGGCCATGTGTTCAACCAAAATAAATCGACAATAGATCGAATCTCAAAAGATGTTGATGAAATGAAATCAAAGCTTGAAAATTTTGAAACTAAAGCTGAGTGGGTAGCCTTTCAAATGAGATCAAATGAAAGTCAAACCAAGGATGCTGCAAATGCTCTTGACCACCTGAACGCATCCACCGTGATGATGAGCAATCTGCTGGAAATTCAAATTGGTCTTGCTGCTGCTTCAGCTCCTGGAGCTTCATTTTCTCACTCACATCTCTGGACGCCGCCTTCTCAACCGGATGACGTACCCGGATCATCCGCTCGGCAAGATGGCTCTTCCAAGCAACCAAAAGTGATATCTTCTGATGATGAATGATGAATGTCTTCTATGTTTAATCTATGTTTGATGTAATGTTTGTAATCCTTATCCTATGAATGCTGAAACAATGGTTTGTAATATGTTTTCTATGTTTGACTGAATTATGAATTATGCTTGACTTAATACAATGCATCTTCTTTTCATAAATTGTGTTGAATTATTGCATATTCTGAAAATTCTGTCTTTTTGATCAATGACAAAAAGGGGAGAAGAATAATGCATAAATTAAAATTATGAAGATTGTCATGAACTTCATATATTCAGGGGGAGATTAATATATTTAGGGGGAGATTATATTTTGTATGCTGATTATGTATGCTGAATGATTTATACTTAATAATTTTGTATGTTTTTGTCATCATCAAAAAGGGGGAGATTGTTGACCCCTGAATTGATTTTGATGATTACAAAACAAATTAGGCCTGAATAAATTGTGATATTACAAGAATATTCATGTATCTTACAAATTACAATTGTCAAGAATATTTCATGTGTTACAATGAAGTCTATTTTATATTGTTTAGAGTATAGAAATTTAATTGCTTACTAGAAGTGTTGCATGGTTTGTTAGCTAGCTTCCTTCATATGCTAGCTAACTATTTTTTCCTTCACTCTTTGTGCCAGCCGTGAGATTGAAATTTCTAGTTAACTAGGGAGCTAACTTGCCCCTTCCAAGGAGCTAACTTCTTTGTATTGCAGGTTGGCTAGACAAATGAATTGGTTAACTAGTTAGCTGAAGAGCTAACTTGTTTATCCTCCCATTGTTCTTCCTGTTGCTGGCCGGATGCTTTTGAAAATAAGTTAGCTAGGAAGCTAACTTCCCTTCTTGCTGGCCGATTTCTTTTCTTTGGAAAGCTAGCTTGTTTCCTCATATTTTCTCCTTGGCCGAATGCCTTGTTGAAGCAGTTAGCTTGCAAGCTAACTTGTTTCATCCATTCCATCTTACGTAGCATGAAAACTCCTTGTTATAGCTAGCTATGTGTTAGCTATCTCTTCATCCAGTTAGCTAACAAGCTAACTAGCTTTTTGCATGATAGAATACCTTTTTAAATAGCTAACTAGTAAGTTAGCTGGATTTCAAATCAGCCGCATGGTTTTTATAATAAGTTAGCTCATAAGCTAACTATCTTTTTGCATGACTCCCTACACTTTTTAAATAGCTAACTAGTAAGTTAGCTGGATTTCAAATCAGCCGCATGGTTTTTATAATAAGTTAGCTCATAAGCTAACTATCTTTTTGCATGACTCCCTACACTTTTTAAATAGCTAACTAGTAAGTTAGCTGGATTTCAAATCAGCCGTATGGTTTTTATAATAAGTTAGCTCATAAGCTAACTATCTTTTTGCATGACTCCCTACACTTTTTAAATAGCTAACTAGTAAGTTAGCTAGATTTCAAAAGTTGACCTTCATGAAAGGATTCCACCGTGCATTTTTGAAAATAAGCTAGCTTACAAGCTAACTTGCTCTCTCTTTCTACATGCTATGAGTGGCTCCAAGCTAGCTATTCTTGAACGATTTTCACCCAAACCGTATGACTCCTTGATAGAGCTAGCTAACAAGCTAGCTCCCTTGCATTGTTGGTTTGAGGGCTGATCACTTCAGCCGTGGGATTTTGGAACCTAGCTAGCTAGCTTGGGAGAAAAGCTAGCTTACTGGTTTCTCCTTTTCCCATTGTTGGCCGGACGTCTTCTCTTTGGGAGTTGCTGAAAAATTTATTTCAGCTGCCTCTCTCTCTCTCTTAAATGCTTACTCTCTCTCTCTCTTTATTATTTCTACTTTGATGATTGCTGACTTTTTCCCTTTGATCTTTGACAGGAATCCTTCCTTGACAAAGGATTAAATGCTATCATCTCTTGGGAAATATTTCAAACGGTTATATTTCTTCCCGTTTTTCTTTTCTTCTATTTACCAATGAATCTAACGGATGGTTTTTTGATTGGTTTAAATAGAGATGTTCAGAAGAAATCCTTGACGAAATTCTTACATCTTTTGACATATCAAGAACACAAAAGAGAGAAAAGAAAGAAATCAAAAGAGAGTGCTTATTGCAAGATATTTTTCGGATCCTTGAAGAGCAAGATATTGTGCTACGAAGTTGCATCCTCCAACCCTTGCTCAAGTCATCCAGATCCGTGAAGCGAGTGCAAATTTCAGCTACTTCGAAAATCAACATCTGCTGCTGAAGTATTGCTTCAAAAAGTTGTAAAGTTTATCTTTGAATATTTGCTCAAATTAGGAGCTGTCTATTCTTGATATTTCTTGTATTAGGGTTAGAGATAACCCTAGTTTCTTGATTGGCTTCCTTGTGCCATTAAACAAGCGGACTAGCCGGGAAGGCTAGGGGATTGGCTTCCTTGTGCCGTGAAACAAGAGGACTAGCCGGAAGGCTAGGGGTTGTAATCGTTGTGATACGATTAGTGGAATTCCCAAAGGGTTTTTGGGGAGTGGATGTAGGAGCCGAGTTTGGCACCGAACCACTATAAACCCTGCTGTGTTTGTGATTGCTTGTTTTGTGTGTTTACTGTTTCGTGCACTCCACTACTCCGCTGCGATTAAATTTTTGATTAAGCACATATCTGCGATAATCAATTTCATCCAATTAACTTTTAAATACCCAATTCACCCCCCTCTTGGGTTACTACATCTGGGCAACACATCATTGATAATATCGGTGGAGGTTATCCGCATTCCAGGTAAGCGGAATGGATTGTCCGTTGAGCTCCTTCAGCCTGTATGCTCCCCAGTGGAGTGTCTCGGATATGCGGTAAGGACCCTCCCAGTTGGGGGATAGTTTGCACCCCTCCGTAGGCTTAGATACCTGAGCCTTCCTTAAAACCAGATCTCCCTGGTGGAAGACTTTAGGATGAACTCGAGCGTTGTAGTATTTGGCTGCCCGTTGATGGAAGGCCGCCATACACATCCTTGCCCGGTCGTGTGCCTCGTTGATGAAGTCCAGGCTGGCTCGTATCAATGTGGAGTTGTCTTCTTTGTTGAAGGACTCCACGCGTGGACTGGGCAGTCCGATCTCAACATAGATGACAGCCTCGGATCGAAAAACGAGACTGAAGGGAGTCTCGCCCGTCGGGGCTCTAGGAGTCGTATGGTAAGCCCATATCACATTGGAGAGCTCCTCCACCCATCAACCCTTGGATCCACCCAGCCTGGTCCTGAGCCCCCTAAGAATGGTGCGGTTCATGACTTCGGCCTCCCCGTTGGTCTGGGAGTGGCTGACAAAGGTGAATCGATGGCGGATACCCAGCTCGCTGCAAAAAGCCTTAAATGCTTCATTGTTGAATTGGCGACCGTTGTCCGTGACGAGGGTGTGAGGTAGGCTAAAACGACATATGATCGACTTCCAGAAGAAGGCCTTGACTTTACTCTCAGTGATCTTAGCCAGTGCCTCGACCTCAACCTACTTGGAAAAGTAGTCAATGGCTACTAGTAAGAATTTCCGTTGTCCCGAAGCTGGGGGGAATGGCCCAAGGATGTCCATTCCCTACTGAGCGAAAGGCCAAGGGGCTGAGAGTGGGTTGAGCGGGGTGGACAGCTGATGCTGAATGTGTGCATGGCGCTGGCAACCATCGTACTTCTGAACTAACTTGGCAGCATCCTCTCTCATGGTGAGCCAAAAATATCCATGACGGAGGGCCTTCTGGGCTAGGGACCTGCCCCCCAGATGATTTTTGCAGATGCCTTCATGGATTTCTCTAAGGATGTAGTTGGCGTCGATGGGTCCTACACATTTGAGCAAAGGGTAGGAGAATGACCTTCTGTACTGGCATCCGTCTAGGAGAACGAACTTGGAGGCCCTCCACTTGAGCAGCTTGGCTTCATTGCGGTCATCAGGGAGGGTGCTGTCAGTGAGATAGCGGACGTAGGCATCCATCCATGCAGGCTCGTGGGTAAGCGGGAGGACTTCCTCGCCATCTTTTATGCTGGGCCTTTCCAAGTATTTAATGTAGGCATCCCTTACGATATCGTCGGCGGAGGTAGCCAAGCGGGAAAGGATGTCAGCCTTGGCATTCTCACTCCAGGGGATGTAACTAATGCTGAAATAAGCTAACGGGGAGACCAAGAGCCAAACCTTGCCCAGGTACTGAGCCATAGCAGGGTCACACGCCTCGTACTCTCCATTGATTTGTCCGGAGACGAGTTGTAAGTCGGTGAAAGCTCTGAGATGCCTTATTCTCAACTCCTGGGCTAGCCTCAACCTTACTAGCAAAGCTTCATACTTGGCCTGGTTGTTGGTGGCTTCGAATAGAAACCGCAAGGCACATTCCGCTCTCTCTCCAGCTGGCCCGATAAAAATGAGGCCGGCACCGCTTCCTTGAGAGTTTGATGTGCCATCTACATGAAGGATCCAGGATTCTCCATCGTCGCTCGGCTCGGGCTCGTGCTGCTCCACGGAAACCCCCCTGATTTCTTCATCCGCCCAAGTGCATTCGACCAAGAAGTCGGCCAGGACTTGGGACTTCAAGGCTGGCCGCGCTTGAAAAGAGAGGTCGAATTCCCCTAGCTTGATGGCCCACTTGGCGAGTCGGCCTGAGGTGTCTGGACGGGCCAGGATGGCTCAAAGGGGCTGGTCCGTGAGCACCACAATAGGATAGGCTTGAAAATATGGGCAAAGACGTCATGCGGAGATGACCAGGACGAAGATAATTTTTTTGATTTTGGAGTACTTGACCTCTGCATCGTGGAGCACCTTGCTCACGTAATAGACTGGCCTTTGGGTTCCGTCAGCATCGAGACGCACCAAGATTGAGCTAACGGCCTCCGAAGAAGCGGCTAGGTAGAGGAAGAGACTCTCCCCGTCTCTCGGCTTGGACAAGAGCGGCAGAGAAGACAGAAATGCCTTCAGGCCATCGAGGGCTTTCTGGCAGTCGTCCATCCACTCGAAGTTATTCACCTTCCGCAAGGCCTTAAAGAAGGGCAAGCACCTCTCAGCCGATTTGGAGAGGAAACGACTTAGAGCCGCCACCCTCCCCGTTAACCACTGTACTTCCTTCTTGCTGGATGGTGGCCTCATATCGAGGATGGCACTAATTTTCTCTGGGTTCACCTCGATCCCTCGTTGAGTCACCATAAAACCCAGAAACTTACCTACCGTGACCCCGAAGGCACATTTCTTGAGGTTCAGCTTGACTTGGAAGTGGCGGAGGTTGTTGAAGGTTTCCTCTAGATCGGAAACATGATCAGAAGCGCGGATGCTCTTGGTTAACATGTCATCCACATAGACCTCCATGTTCCGATCCAACTGATCCTGAAATACCATGTTCATCAACCTTTGTTAGGTCGCCCCCGCATTCTTGAGACCGAAGGGCATCACTTTGTAGCAATAAATCCCTTTTTTTGTCATAAAGGATGTATGCTCTTCATCACTGGGGTCCATTCTTATTTGATTATATCCAGAGAAGGCGTCCATGAAGCTGAGGAGCTCGTGGCCGGAGGTGGAATCTACCAATTGGTCTATCCTTGGCAGGGAAAAACTGTCTTTCGGACATGCCTTGTTAAGGTCAGTGAAGTCGATGCAGATTCTTCAGCTCCCGTTTGCCTTTCGTACCATGACCACATTGGCTAACCAGCTAGGGTAATGCGCTTCTCGGATGTGGCTGACATTGAGCAGTTTGTTGACCTCCTCATCAATGGCTTTTTGCCGCTCGGGAGCGAAGCTCCTCTTCCTCTAGCAGATTGGACGATGCTTCGGATCAATGTTGAGTTTGTGGGTAATTACTTCTGAAGGGATGTCGGGCATGTCAGATGCTGACCAAGCAAAAACGTTTGAGTTGGCCCGCAGGAAGGTTAGGAGGCGAGTCCGCCAATGCGCACAGTCCTCGCCGGATCGTCCCCGAGTGGAAAAGTTAGGAGGTTCTCGGCTGGTTCCCCTCTCCTGTTGGATTCCCTGGGATGAATTGCTTCTGGGACCGGCTCGACCTCTAAGGGACTTGACGCCATGTGATAGCAGGGCAGAACTGAGCCGATCTCGCCCTTTATCTCCCCTACTCCTTTACTAGTGGGAAACTGCACCAGCAGGCGCTGGGTGGAAATAACCGCATCCAAAATATTTAGGCTTGGGCGCCCAAGAATGGCATTGTATGCCAAGGGGACCCTCACGACCATGAACTTCATGATCATCGTGCTTTAGCATGGCGGTGTCCCGGCTGTCACAGGCAAAGATATCTCGCCTTCAACCCTTATCGAATCTCCGATGAACCCGACCAAAGGGGTTGCCACATGCTGAAGAGAGTCTACAGACAATCCCATTCAAACAAAAGAGTCGTAAGTAAGGATGTCAGCTGAGCTGCCACTATCAACTAATATCCTTTTTACAGGGTGCTTAGCGATCGTCATAGAGACGACAATGCCTTCATTGTTTACATTCTCAATATTTGTCGATCCCCCCCCCCCCCCAAGACTACATTACTTGGCGCCTCCTCCCTCTCGGTCGCTTAGATGCAGAGGCCGCTCCCAAGGATACCATTCCAACCGTCCGCTCCGTGGGGGTGTTGTCGACCGCGGCCTGAGCAGGTGGGGGTCCCATAAGTGCCGGCAGTGGCTGCGATGCCTTTTGGACATACTTGCCGAGGTAGCCCCGCTGGATGAGCTCCTCGATGGCCCACTTCAGACTATAGCAGCTATCGGTATCGTGGCCATAATCCCGATAGAATCGGCAATAACGGCTCTTGTCGCGGGGAAGGCCTTTCTTCATGGGAGGAGGGTTCTGGAGATAAGGCTCGCCCTCGATTTCCATCAGGATGTGGGATCGAGGGACGAGAAGGGGTGTGAGCTTGCTCTCTTCCGGGATGGGGCTTCGACGCCTGTTGTCGGACCAACGAGATGGGTCGGATCACCGGCAATGAGGGGGTCCGCTAGGCTCCGGGCGGACAGGTTTGCGGCTGGAGCTTCTTGATGATTCTCGATGGGTGAGGTCGGCCTCATCCGCACGGATGTACTTCTGGGCTCGAGGAGGAGGTCGGAGTAGGAACTTGGGGGCTTCTTGTCTAGAGAAAAGGTGAAGCGGGATGGGAGGAGTCCCCGCTTCAGCGCCAGCGTTGCCACTGCATCGTCAAGGTGATAAACTTCAAGGGCAGCGGTCTTGAACCGGGACACAAAGTCCGCAGTGGCTCTCCCTCCTTCTGGCGCACTGAGAAGAGGCTATCCGCGACTCTTGGAATGCACCGGCAAGCATCGAAATGTGCCAGAAAAGCCCTTTCCAGCTCTCAAAAAGAGTTGATGCTGTGGGAGGACATGCACGAGTGCCAGGCGCGAGCGGCTTTCCATAGAGTGGTGGGGAAAGCCTTGCAAAAAAGGGCGTCTGAGGCACCCTGGACTTGCATCATGGATTTGTAGCTCTCGACGTGGTCAAGAGGATCCGTCGTACCATCGTACGGATCTATCTGGGGGAATTGGAATCTAGAGGGAACATGCTCCTCTAGTATTCGGCGAGTATAGGAAGGACGGGTGTCATATTCCTCCTTTGGTTGATTGTTGATCTTCCTGGCAAGCTCATCTAGTCGCCGGTTGTACTCATCCAGGTGCTCTTCCGCCTGGCGGCTGATTGTCGGAGCTCTTCGAAATGGCTCGGAGGATGAAGAAGAGGAAGAAGAAGAAGAAGAAGGAGAAGGACGCAGAAAGTGGGATTTCCGCTTTGGCTCCTCCTGTTGGTGCAGCTCCGGAGGAAACTTACTCGGGCCACAATCAGGGGATCGCGGCCGTTTGGGGGGCTCACGGCGGGGCTTCCTTGGAGAAGCCAAGCGATGACCGGTCTCTCGATGAGGAGAGTCTCCTCTTGCAGATTGCTGACTAGCAGGAGGAGTGATATGATATTCGGTGGCCACGGACTGCTGCTGCTGAAGTCTGTGGATCATGGCGGTGAGAGTCTGAACTTGTCGAGTGAGGGTTGCCAGCTGCTCCGCAGCTGGGGCAACCGCTTCCAGTTGAGGGGACACGATGGGAGGATCAGCGGCAGGGAGGTTGGCCTCCTGCTGCTTAGATGAGGAAAGATGCTCCCCAGGGTGACTGACTGAGGCATCCTGAGCTCGTGTCATCACCATTGTTGGGAGGGGGAGAGAAATAAACTGTAGGGTTTGGACCTCCTTTGTCTGCCTTAGTTTCTCCCTTCCTGGCGCGTCAATCTGATGATGCCTGATCACTGGTCCTGAACGTCAGGAGAATAGAGTTGCTTAATCTACCGTCCTTCGCCTGATCGGATGGCCTGTAAAAAGTCCCAAGATCGAAGGGAAGCTCCGGTGGGGACCTTCCAACGCTCAAGTCAGTAACAGGGGTCACAGCTGAGGAAGAGCTCAGACGAGCTCTTAGAGAAAAGATGAGTCCTCAGAAAGATAGGAATTTCTTTCTGGGTATCAGGGTAGCAAGAGTATGAATTTGTGTTACCTTATTCTTGAGTGGACCTTCCCTTATGTAGGGGGTTGACCCCTGTGCGACCACGTGGAGTTCCGTGAGAAAGGAATGTTCGCGGGGTTTGTGAGGGTTGCGTGAATCTTGGCTGGTTGGTGGGTCCTGTCCCATCGAAGAAGGAGAAAAATGACAGTTAGTGAGCCATGTCCCATCAATCAGCGGGGCTGACATGTAGTTGGGTCCAGTCCCATCAGCGGCGTGGCCAGCAAGTAGTTGGACCTGAGGATGCCAGGCGGAGTGGGTCAGAAGGATGGCGGCACAAATAGCCAGGACCGTTCTGGGTCCGTCCTGAAGGTGCCGGGCGGGGCCGACCAGGGATAGTCGGGGCCGACACGGCTGGCCCAGAGAAGCTGGGCCAAAGGGGCCGACCTAGGAAGGCCAGGGCCGACTTGACCAACTTGAGGTGCCAGAGCCGAGCGTGGCTGACTTGGCCGACTCGGAGGTGCCGGAGCCGACCTGGGAAGGCTGGGGCCGACTTGGCTGACTCGAAGGTGCCGGGGCCGAGCGGGGCCGACCTGGGAAGGCCGGGACCGACTTGACCGACTTGGAGGTGCCGGGGCCAAGCGGGGCCGACCTGAAAGGGCCGGGGCCGACTTGGCCGACTTGAAGGACTTGGAGATGCCGGGGCCGAGCGGGGCCGACCTGAGAAGGTCGGAGCCGACTTGGCCGACTTGGAGGTGCCGGGGCCGAGAGGGCCGACCTGAGACGGCCGGGGCCGACATGGTCGACTTGGAGGTGTCGGGGCCGAGCGGGGCCGACCTGAAAAGGTCGGGGCCGACTCGGCAGACTTGGAGGACTTGGAGATGCCGGGGCCGAGCGGGGCCGACCTGAGAAGGTTGGGACCGACTTGGCCGACTCGGAGGTGCCGGGGCCGAGCGGGGCCGGCTTGGCCGACTTGGAGGTGCCGGGGCCGAGCGGGGCCGACCTGAGAAGGCCGGGGTCGACTTGGCCGACTTGGACGACTTGGAGATGTCGGGGCCGAGCGAGGCCAACCTGAGAAGGCCGGAGCCGACTTGGCCGACTTGGAGGTGCCGGGGCCGAACGGGGCCGACTTGAGAAGGCCGGGGCCGACTTGGAGGTGTCGGGGCCGAGCGGGACCGACTTGAGAAGGCCGGGGCCGACTTGGACAACTTGGAGATGCCGGGGCCGAGCGAGGCCGACCTGGGAAAGCCGGGGCCGACTTGGCCGATTCGAAGGTGTCGGGGCCGAGCGGGGCCAACCTGAGAAGGTCGGAGCTGACTCGGCCGACTTGGAGGTGTCGGGGCCGAGCGGGGCCGACCTGAGAAAGTTGGGGCCGACTCGGCCGACTTGGAGGTGCCGGGGCCGTCTTAAGGTTTCAATTTTGCCATAATTATCCTTGTGGCTGTGTCATCCACATCAATTATTGTAATGTGAAGATAAGCACAAAGTATAAAGAGCTATTAAGTTAAAGTGATCTTCTCATAGAACAACACTTTTTTTCTTAGAACAAGGAAAAGGTTTTATAGCTTGAACAATTAGTTATAACTATGGCATGTTATATATGCATGATTGTCTAAACCATTCTCTTCCGATCGACCAATAGATCACTATACAAGTCTTTATTATTTACATATCAATTGTTTATACATAATTTAATTTCAATAGATGTAGTTTTAAGTTCTATCAATTAAAAAACTATTATATCTTAGGGCTGCTAATGGGTTGTTTGGTCACATCGAGGCCTAACCCAATTTCATATTTGGGTCATGCTTTTGGACTCGAACCTAATCCTTTTATTGATTAAGTTAAACCAGGACCATAGAAAGGAATACAACCAAGAAAAGAGTAGTCAACAAAAACATACAAAAGCCAATCATAATTTTCTTCATGGTGCCCAGTCAGCTGCAATATATCTTGTGAAACTTACCTTTGAAAATTTGTGCTAATTGCTTGGAAATTATAATTAATGCCTCGCAGGTCATGGATGAACTAAACTTGTCGATTTTAATTTCAAACCCAAAATTGTTTCTCCTCCTCATTCTTGTATGATGTATAGATTTTTTCGAAGAAAACTTTAGGTGATAGATTTCAACTGATGGAAATACACACGTTTCACAATATTCCAACCGTCACCACCACTCAATTTTTTCTCCAAGCTAAGCGCCCACAGCAAGCGTATTTTATTAATAAGATGTGTTGTATCCTAGCTAAAGGAAAATCGAGACGTGCACTGGACGCACAAATTAGAAATTCTTGTAGGCCAAGCGGACTTGATCATTACTTTCTAGTGGATCAACGTTAGTCATTTGAAGTCCAAGAAAAAAGGACAATTGGATTTCCACAGGAACCATACAAATGCCGAGGACCAGTCCAAGAAAAAAGGACAATTGAAAATGACCTTTTTGTAGACCTCTTGATTCACATACTATGGATTTAAATGGTTGATCACATTAAAAATCTTTACAAAATAATTGTCATGGAGGAAGTTCTAAATGAAATTTTGAGTTTTTCATGATACTGTATGTTTTGAAATAACTTTTTCACTTCATATATTTTGTGATATGAGTGTACCCCAATTTTTTTGAAATAATCCCTTATAAATATCATTCTTCTTGTTTTTCAAATGTTTTATATCTTTGTAAAAATGCAAAAGGAGGAGTAAAATGCTTATGAACTTATGGATTGGTAGTTGAGTTCTAACATTGAGTTTTCATCAAAAATTCTGATTTTTTTCCCCAAAACTCTGAATTTTCTCAAAATCCTATTCTACCAATTGGTATTGCAATACTTTTCCAATACTCTAGGATTTTTGTATAATTTTGAGAATAAGTTTTGATATATTTTTATGATATGACCACTCAGTAAATTAAAAGCCATATCTTAATGTAAGCAAGGGTTGAGGGGGAGAGCCACGGTTGAGGGGATCGAAGCTAGATATTAAAAATTTCAGCATATCTGATATATAAATTAAAATTATTTCTCACACTTAAAGTATCAAAATGTTTATACTATTTTATGTTATTGTCCTATAGATCATATATTATTAACAATGCACATGTGTTTTTTAAATATCTTAGAAAGGTGAAGAAGAAATATTAATTGTTTGATGTTAGTTGGCACAGTAATTGAAGGCACACTTGTTAAGTGATATGAGTTGGGGTTAATTCATAATCGGGCAATAAGTGGTATACTTATATTTACTAACAAATGACTTCTGACCATGCAACTATTAATATCATCTTTTAGCATTAAAGTATTTAACGTTGAAAGTTTATATATTTATTAACTCTTTGATGCATATTCTTCAATTTTTGATAATGCCTCGTGATCAATAACTATTGATATTAAGATATAAACAAATTGATATTTGATTATAATTGATATCAAAATATATGTCAATGTTTATATCTATGCATAATTTTTGGCATCAATCCTCGTAATGTCATTTTGATTCAATAATGATCATCTTAATCCTATCATGCTTCTACCTTTAATTGAATGTATTCTTTGTATGATTCATTTTTGATGATGTCAAAAGGGAGAGAAGAAAGGTTGATTATGATTGCCATTGATTGATATGGTTTTTTATGCATCTATTTAGTTTATAAAAATTATTGATTTAAGCATATGAAATTTATTGATGATGTTCAAAGGGAATGATTTATTAAATATCTATGCTCATAAGAAATAGGAGTAGCATGCTTTAACTTGCACATGCCTTTAAAATGCGTACATAAGTACTCTTTTTATATTCCCTATGTTATCTCATAATTACTGATTTATTGTTATCAAAAGGAGGCGATTGTTAGATGCAAGGGTAATAATGCATGAATGTTTTGATAATAACAAGACATGTGATGTTAAGATAGGCATTATGATTGGAATAAATTAAGACATGAGCAAAATTTATCCAGCATGTACTCAGTGGGTAAGAAACTCAAATAAAATGCAAGAAGTTTAAGTCGAAGAAGAATAACATTAAATCAATTATCATTTGATACAAGATTGTACGAAGGAATGATTTTAATTTATAAATTTTATTTTTCATAAGAATACATTATAAAACATTAGAGAAGAGTAAGTGCATAAGGTTCAATGTACCTTAAAAAATGATTTATATTAGGTTTTGGATATCATAAAAATTTAAAATCGGATGTGTTCAATTGATCATACCTCAAAACAACAGTCAACCGAACGTAACAATGGTTGATTAGATTAGACCGTACCAAACAATACCTTCAAATCAGGGTTTCTATTGGTCAACTAACCTAGGGCCAACGTTCAATCGGCTTTAGGCCAGTAGTCGACTATTGGTACTCTGATAATTTAATGATCATATTTTTATTTGACTATTGGAGCCCCAATGACTATTGGTTATTTGCTGGTTTGAAAATGAAATTTTGGGTTGAAAAACATTGAGAAAACCTTTTAAAAAAAATAATCTTAAGCCTCTAGTGCACTCTCTCCTAACTTAAGTTTATAGCTTCATTGGTAGATTCACATCATTTAGGTGTTAGTTTGAGAGTTCTCTTCAAATGAAGAGTATTTTCTTGACTTATTCTTGCTTACGAAGGTTACTTCTTAGCTCTGAAAAAAGGAAAAGCAATAGAAGGATTTGGTCTTCATCCGAGAAGAAGATCAAATAATAGATTTCCCAAGTAGTAGACTTAGTGAATAGATGTAAGTAAGGAATGCCGAATCACTATAACAATTCTTTCGCCTCTTTTATTTTCTCGCATTTTATTTACTTTCTATTGTTTGAATGTGTCTTGCTTCACTTATCTTACATTGCTCTAAGTTGGTTGCATCATTACTGAAGTTAGGCTTTAAAATTTTTAAACCCATTCGCTCTCCCTATAGAGTTGCTCCTTGGGCCTTCGTATCTTTATCCATGCAACTGATTCTCTTAGAGAGATTTATCTAGTGGCACTAACCCTAGGTGTGGGCCACATTGAGGAACTCAACGAGGAGCATGCTGGTGGATGTTGAGGAGGCCGGTGTCACTGGATGGCCATGATGAGGCAAGAGAACATGAGATTTCAATGAGGCGGCAGCTAGGGATGATGGCTATCGTCTATGTTTTCTATTTGGTAATATGTTTTCTATTTGGTAGGGACTTGCATGGCTAAATTCTGATGCAGATTGCAGGTCAACCCAGCTTGTTTGCAGCCTTACTTCTACTCCATCTCCATCAACCCATGCCATCTTTTGGACATCTTCATGGGGTCTTCTGGACACTGGCACCGTTGCCAAATCACTGGGCATCAAGGCAGATATTTACTCAGGCCTGAAAGGTTGGACCAGTTGTGTGGAGCATCACGTCTCTTCTAATTTGATCTTCAGGCATTTCCTTAGATCTGAAGGAAAACTCATTTACTTATCAAACGCATTGCTTGTTTCCACTGCCATATGACGACAAATTCATTTCTATGGATACAACTGTTATCGGGGTCCCAAGAGAGTTCATCCACATGTCTATGACTATGACTATGGTGGCAGGCACTCACACCTAGCATTCTTTATCGCACAAAGAAAAATTGTGACGTGCACTGATTGGGAGTGACAAATCAAGCACCACAACTTTTCGAAATTCTGGCAGTGTTAAGAGGAGCTGGTCATGACTTGCTAGTAAGGGAACAATGGCCATTTCCAGTCCAGAAAAAATGACAATTGGATTTTTGGGAATCAAACAAATGCCAACGACCCATCTCCGAAGACCTGTCCCCCTCTTTCTTATTCTCTGATGAGGCTTGTCACCAAGTCCCAACTTTCTATGTATTAGATGAAACTTATCTCTAAGCCTGAACCCCCTATGTACTAGATGAGGCCTCATTTAAGCTGATCTAAGACCACTCCTCCATTGAGAGAGATTCAGAGTTCAGACCTTCGAAATTTAGAGAGTTTGGGACAGAAAGAGAAGGGAAAAAGGGGAAGGAAAAGACTCGTCCTTGTTCTTGAAATTGATAAGAGCTTCAATCGGTAAGCCTCTAAAAAATTCTAGATTTTCTTCTTTGATTCTTGATTTGCTATTAATGCTGAATATCACTTGGATTCAAGAATCTAAAGTAGGATGTCTGATGTCTCTGTTTTAGGAAGAGAATAGAGCCTCGGAGAGTTGATTTCACTGGTCCGTTCATTTAATCCAATAGGTAAACCCGTTTGTTTGTTTTTTTTATTCTTTGTTATGGAATTTCTGAATTCAAAGGCAAGCCGCCATTGGTTGCTAGAGTTTTGATTTTGAAAAAACTCTATTCTATACTTTGTTTCAGTAAAGTTCAATTGATTTGAAGGCTGAACATGTACTTAGAGGATGGTTGGACCTTTACTAAAATTTAGATCTAGCAAAGGCTCGACTGTCCTTAGCCCAGGACCTACGATCATATTGGGGTTATGGGGAAGAGGATGCAAGTCCTATTCCTCTGAAAATCCAAACCGAAACATGTAGCTATTTAATTTAATCTATGAACTAGTTCGGCCAATGAACCAGGTTTGACACAAACCAATTCTTTTTAGATCTATGTAGCCTATGTTGGGTAATGGGCCAAAATAGGTCATGAAAACCCTAATGGGCCTTGAAAGCCCATTAACCCCTTATGTATGTGAATGAGAAATTGCGGGGACATTTAGTCCCACATCGAAAAGAACAAGGAAGGAAGGTTCACTTATATGGAAACCTCCTCCTTAAGCTTGTGTTCCTTCGGCTCACCATAGAAGGAGAGCTTGAGGGTGATGCGAAGCATCACCCTCGCGCACGCGCACGCGCACGCGCACGCGCACGCGCACGCGCACGCGCACGCGCACGCGCACGCGCACGCGCACGCGCACGCGCACGCGCACGCGCACGCGCACGCGCACGCGCACGCGCACGCGCACGCGCGTGTGCGAAGGGCGCAATGGACGCTTTGTAGGCGCACTTTGCACTTGAGGGGCTTTAATCTTTTTGATGATGAAGATCAGACGGTAGAAACTGATCAGGATTGAGATGAGGGGCTGAGATCAAACGATGACTTGGATTGATCACAACCATTGGTGATCGCTGATCAGGATTGATCATGACCGTTGATGATTTGACCGTTGAAAGGTTGACCAGTCAATTGGTCAAGGTTGACCAGTCAACGTTTGACCAGTCAACGTTTGACCGGTCAACGGTTGACCATCAGGACCGTTGATAAGGTGTCCCTTCGATCAAATGATAAGTCAATCGAACCGTTGATGATAAGGCGTCCCTTCAATCAAACGGTTGTAGATAAGTCATGTCAAAAGACTTATCTGATAACGTGATTATCAGATCACAATTGTGAAAAGACTTATCTGATAACGTGATCATCAGATCACAATTATGAAAGGGCTTATCTGATCTTCAGATCTTCAGATCACAGCCTGAAAAGGCTTATCTGATAACATGATCTGAAAATCACGAAGTGAATGGGCTTATCAAACATCCTTTGATCAAAAGAATTCGAATTAATTTAATTCGTAAGGTTGCTTCCAAGGGGCATAAGGTTGCTTCCAAGAGGCATAAGGTTGCTTCCAAAGGGCATCTAAAAACCTATAAATAGGACCCTAGACCTAAGCATTTCATTCATCCCAAGCCATTCCGAATTGAGTTCAATTTGAATCAATTCTTGTTTTCTTCTCTCTTAGGCATTTGCATACTTTCCTAAGGATAGTATAGCAATAGTGCATTGAAAAGAGAGTTGCATTCTTGGTTCGATTATTTTGGTGAATTGTAGTGCTGCTTTCATCAAAAGGAGACTGTTGTATCCTGGGAGACAATCGTCATACTGACCGTGAGCACCATTGCGGGACGAAATTGTCTTAAGGACATAGAGTATAACTCTAGCCTCAGTCTGATTCAAGTAGGTAGCCACCATCTGCCAGACATACCCACCAACAATCTTAAGACAATCTCCGTCCTCCAGAAGTGCTGCTGCAGATGGCTACCATGCATACATCCGTTCAAGCCGAGAAGCCGGAGAAGTTTACCGGCACTGACTTCAAGAGGTGGCAACAGAAGATGCTGTTCTACCTCACAACTCTGAATCTAGTCAGAGTATTGAATGAAGATCCGCCTGTCCTGAAGGAAGGGGAGACCGACAAGCAAGTCATTGCTGCGGTAGAGGCATGGAAGCACTCAGACTTCCTTTGCAAGAATTATATACTCAATGGTCTGGACAATACCCTGTACAATGTGTACAGTAGTATTGCTACTGCCAAGGAGTTATGGGCATCCCTAGATAAAAAGTACAAAATAGAGGATGCTGGACACAAGAAATTTGTGGTTGGAAGGTTCCTAGACTACAAAATGGTCGACCACAAAACAGTTATGGAGCAAGTCAAGAGCTCCAGATCATCCTGCATGAGATACATGCAGAGAGAATGTCTCTTAGCGAGTCATTTCAGGTAGCAGCTATCATAGAGAAGCTACCACCATTATGGAAGGACTTCAAGAACTACCTGAAGCACAAGCGGAAGGAGATGGGACTTGAAGACCTAATTGTCCGCCTAAAAATCGAGGAGGACAATAAGAGCCAAGAAAAGAAGGCAGGAGGACAACCTGCTGAGCCAAGGCCAACCTCATAGAAGGGAAGAAGAAACGCAAGTTTCCAGGCGAAGGCTTTAAACAGAAGAAGGGCAATCCTAAGAAATATAAATTCAAGGGAAAGTGCTTTGTTTGTGGTAAGCAAGGACACAAATCCAAGGACTGCCGTTTCAAGGATAAAGAAAAGAAAGAGGTCAACATGACTGAATCCCTATCCAAAGAGATATCCGAGATGATGCTGTCAGCAGTTGTATTTGAAGCAAACATGGTTGACAAAGCAAATGAGTGGTACATAGACACTGGAGCTACCAGACATGTCTGCTCTGATAAGAGTATGTTCTCATCATATACTCCTATCAATGGCAGAAATCTGTTCATGGGTAACTCCGCGACATCCAAGATAGAAGGAATTGGCCGCATTGTTATGAAAATGACATCTGGCAAGGAGCTTCTACTGAATGATGTGCTACATGTCCCTGACATCCGGAAGAATCTCATATCAGGCTCCCTCCTAAGCAAACATGGCTTTAGGATGGTTTTTGAGTCTGATAAATTTGTACTCACAAAGGGGGGTATATTTATAGGAAGGGGTTACTTGAATAATGGTTTATTCAAGGTCAATGTAATGACTGTACACAGAAACCTTGAAATGAATAAAGCATCTTCTTCTGCTTATATGGTTGACTCTTCTTGTCTATGGCATGATAGATTAGGACATGTAAATTTTAATTCATTACGAAAATTAATGAAATTAGAATTATTACCTAATCATGAAATCGATCCACATTACAAGTGTGAAGTGTGTGTTGAAGCTAAGTTAGCAAAAACACCATTTCCATCAGTTGAAAGAAATACTGAACCTCTTGACTTAATTCACAGTGATCTATGTGATTTAAAGTCAATTCAAACTAGAGGAGGTAAAAAGTATTTTATAACATTTATAGATGATTCAACAAGATACTGCTATGTGTATCTACTAAAGTCTAAAGATGAGGCTTTAGAAGTGTTTAAATGTTATAAGAATGAAGTTGAAAATCAACTTGGAAAAAGGATTAAGGCCATAAGGAGTGATAGAGGTGGTGAATACGATGCACCTTTTGACAAATTCTGTCAGGAGCATGGCATTATTCATCAAACTACTGCTCCTTACTCACCTCAATCTAATGGAATTGCGGAACGTAAAAACCGCACATTAAAAGAAATGATGAATGCTATGTTAATAAATTCTGGTACACCGCAGAATTTATGGGGAGAAGCAATTCTCTCAGCAAATCATATTCTTAACAAGATACCTCTTAAGAAGAAGGATGTTACACCATATGAGTTATGGAAAGGAAAGAAGCCTTCCTACAATTACTTAAGAGTGTGGGGGTGTCTAGCTAAAGTAGCTATTCCGGACCCCAAAAAGGTCAAGATAGGACCTAAAACTGTTGATTGTATATTTATCGGCTATGCACATAATAGTAGTGCATATCGCTTTCTAGTACATAAATCAGATATATCTGATATACAGATAAATACAATCATGGAATCAAGGAATGCAACATTCTTTGAAGATATATTTCCAAGCAAAAGGAAATTAGAAATAAGTTCAAATAAAAGAACTTATGATAATACTGCTAGTAGTAGTCATCAGGATGAATATCCTGAAGATGAACCTAGACGCAGTAAGAGACCAAGAATAGCAAGTCTTTTGGTCCTGATTATGTAACTTATATGTTACAAGATGAACCTCAGACATTCAAAGAGGCAATGTCTAATCCAGAAGCACCCTTTTGGAAAGAAGCTGTCAATAATGAAATTGAGTCCATCATGCATAATCATACCTGGGAGTTGGTAGACCTACCATCTGGTATGAAACCTTTAGGGTGCAAGTGGATATTTAAGAAAAAGCTAAAAGCTGATGGATCAATTGACAAGTATAAAGCCAGATTAGTGGCTAAGGGCTTCAAACAGAAAGAAGGTATAGACTTCTTTGATACCTATTCACCAGTAAGTAGAATAACATCTATAAGAATGTTAATCGCTTTTGCAGCCATTAACAATCTTGAAATTCATCAAATGGATGTTAAAACTGCTTTTCTGAATGGTGAATTAGATGAGGAAATATACATGGAACAACCTGAGGGATTTATTGTTCCAGGGCAAGAAAAGAAGGTGTGTAGACTTGTTAAATCCTTATATGGATTAAAGCAAGCACCTAAGCAATGGCATATAAAATTTGATAATGTAATGTTATCAAATGGATTCAAAATAAATGAATGCGACAAATGCATATATGCCAAATCCCTATCTGAAGGGTATGTGATAATCTGCTTATATGTAGATGACCTGTTAATCATTGGTAGTAATACTGAAATGATTAAACAGACTAAGAAAATGTTGATCAAACATTTTGATATGAAAAATATGGGTGTTGCAGATGTTATACTAGGGATTCGAATCACTAGAACATCTGAGGAAATAATATTATCTCAATCTCATTATATTGAGAAAATATTAAATAAGTATAAAAAGTATGATACTAGCCCGGTGAAAACACCTGTAGATGTTAATCTACATTTGGCTAAGTATACTGGAGAACCCATATCTCAATTGGAATACTCACGTATAATTGGCAGTTTAATGTATGTCATGAATTGTACTCGTCCTGACATAGCATATGCTGTCAATAAGTTGAGTAGATTTACAAGTAATCCAGGTCCAAATCATTGGACAGCTCTAATAAGGGTATTAAGATATCTGCGATATACCCTAAGTTATGGATTACATTATTCAAGATATCCAGCTGTATTAGAAGGATACAGTGATGCTAATTGGATATCTAACACAGAAGATACAAAATCCACAAGTGGATATGTATTCACCTTAGGAGGAGGTGCTGTGTCATGGAAATCTTCTAAGCAAACATGTATAGCTCGATCCACTATGGAATCTGAGTTTATTGCCTTAGAAAAGGCAGCTGAAGAAGCAGAATGGCTTCGAAACCTTTTAGAAGAAATTCCATGTTGGCCAAAGCCTGTGTCTGCAATATGCATACATTGTGATAGTCAATCGGCAATATGCAGAGCACAGAATAAGATATATAATGGTAAGTCTAGACATATACGTCGCAGACATAATACCATTAAGCAGTTACTTGAAATTGGTGTAATTTCTATTGACTATGTTCAGTCAAAGAAAAACCTAGCGGATCCATTAACAAAGGGGTTACCAAGAGATCAAGTAAACTGTTTATCGAGGGGAATGGGTTTAAAACCTATAACTGAAAAATCTTCATAGTGGATACCCAACCTAGCTGACTGGAGATCCCAAGATCTAGGTTCAAAAGGGACAACTAAATTATGAAGAGACTTGATAGCACTAAGGATGTACAATCCTACTCATTCCTATGATAATTGGTGCTACCTGCTAAAGGTACTAGGATAAGCATTGCTTTTAATGATTCTTATGACATGAACATCATGTGGGGTATAGCAGGATACTCTTAATAAGAATCACCTATGTGAGTGTGAACTGGGCCAATTCTATGAGAATTTTAAGGTTTAATTCTCTGAAGCACTCATGAGACCAGGAGTTGTTCGGGGCCAAAATGAACACAACCATGAGAACCACAAGAATGCTCGGGAAGAAGTTGCGTGATTGTTATTGTCTTAGTTTACACAAAACGCTGAAAGGTTCAAGACATCGCGTTCACCTTTTAGCAAGTAAACTCGATAACAACTCACTAAGGAAGGTTCAAAGCCACAAGCTACCTATCCCGATACAACTTCATCCCATTATACTCTCTTTAGTGTGTCTGCATATTCATTTGCATTAAAATCCTTTTATGTGGGGGTTTGCCTTGCCAATCTTTGCTAATCTTTGATCTGAGTCCAATTTCCATTCATGTGGGGGATTGTTGGGTAATGGGCCAAAATAGGTCATGAAAACCCTAATGGGCCTTGAAAGCCCATTAACCCCTTATGTATGTGAATGAGAAATTGCGGGGACATTTAGTCCCACATCGAAAAGAACAAGGAAGGAAGGTTCACTTATATGAAACCTCCTCCTTAAGCTTGTGTTCCTTCGGCTCACCATAGAAGGAGAGCTTGAGGGTGATGCGAAGCATCACCCTCGCGCACGCGCACGCGCACGCGCACGCGCACGCGCACGCGCACGCGCACGCGCACGCGCACGCGCACGCGCGTGTGCGAAGGGCGCAATGGGCGCTTTGTAGGCGCACTTTGCACTTCGCACGTACGCATACGCATCGTCGCGAGGAGCTTGAGGGGCTTTAATCTTTTTGATGATGAAGATCAGACGGTAGAAACTGATCAGGATTGAGATGAGGGGCTGAGATCAAACGATGACTTGGATTGATCACAACCATTGGTGATCGCTGATCAGGATTGATCATGACCGTTGATGATTTGACCGTTGAAAGGTTGACCAGTCAATTGGTCAAGGTTGACCAGTCAACGTTTGACCAGTCAACGTTTGACCGGTCAACGGTTGACCATCAGGACCGTTGATAAGGTGTCCCTTCGATCAAATGATAAGTCAATCGAACCGTTGATGATAAGGCGTCCCTTCAATCAAACGGTTGTAGATAAGTCATGTCAAAAGACTTATCTGATAACGTGATTATCAGATCACAATTGTGAAAAGACTTATCTGATAACGTGATCATCAGATCACAATTATGAAAGGGCTTATCTGATCTTCAGATCTTCAGATCACAGCCTGAAAAGGCTTATCTGATAACATGATCTGAAAATCACGAAGTGAATGGGCTTATCAAACATCCTTTGATCAAAGAATTCGAATTAATTTAATTCGTAAGGTTGCTTCCAAGGGGCATAAGGTTGCTTCCAAGAGGCATAAGGTTGCTTCCAAAGGGCATCTAAAAACCTATAAATAGGACCCTAGACCTAAGCATTTCATTCATCCCAAGCCATTCCGAATTGAGTTCAATTTGAATCAATTCTTGTTTTCTTCTCTCTTAGGCATTTGCATACTTTCCTAAGGATAGTATAGCAATAGTGCATTGAAAGAGAGTTGCATTCTTGGTTCGATTATTTTGGTGAATTGTAGTGCTGCTTTCATCAAAGGAGACTGTTGTATCCTGGGAGACAATCGTCATACTGACCGTGAGCACCATTGCGGGACGAAATTGTCTTAAGGACATAGAGTATAACTCTAGCCTCAGTCTGATTCAAGTAGGTAGCCACCATCTGCCAGACATACCCACCAACAGCCTATTGGATATGATCCAATTAAATCCAGCATATTTAAGTTGAGATTATGTTTTAGTTCAACCAATTGCTGAACAAAGTCTATTTGAACCTAACCCAATCCTGGCCAAGCCTGAATTGAACTTAGTTGGAATGGGATCTAATTGATGGAGTTGTTTTAGTCCTAATCTAGTTAGAAGTCCTAATCTAGATGATCCGTAGGACTTAAACCCAAGTAATCCATGGTAAATTTAGGTCCTGAGTTTAGGTTGAGTTGTGAGCCATTATGGTTATGAAATTGATTTAGAAATTTATTTTGTAGGTGAGTCAGCCTGATTTGATCTGACCTAACCCTATTAATCAGTGAATCAAGGTAAGTGACTTATTGTAAATTAACCATTTTAATATATTTTATAATTTTGGTTATTTATTTATAAAACTGTTAAATGATAAAAGGTAAATTAAAATGGTTATGATTAATGACACTGTTTTACAATCAAGAATTTGCATAATTAAAATATTTATCTAGTTTAATGTTTATTATCTAAAAGTTATTATTATTATTTTTTATATGAAATATAAATAGCATTGAATAATGCCCTATGTAAATAGTTATAATTTTGCATAATTTAAGTAATGTAAATTTAAAGATAAATTAAATAACAACCCTTATTGTGTTGGTTACCATGAAATCCTTATTATATTTATACCTTAATTCCATGTTATCATAAAGAAGAAATAATGAAATTACATGATTACATGGATAAGCAATATTGATAAATAAGGAATTAAAGACTTAACTAAGACATGAACTCTTGGTCCGTTATATAATGACATGATGATATGATGATAAATAACAGGACCCATCTCCATAGAAGATATATGAAGAGATCTAACCCCCATCCATAGGGTTAAAATAAAGTACACTGGGCCTAACATAGGAATATATGTGACGTGATAGTAGAGAATTGATTAAGTAATGACATGAAAACTATTTTATAAATGATGACATAAAATTGTTTAATAAATGATAACATGATACTGTTAAATAAGTAATGATATGAGGACTATTTAATGAATGATGATATGAAACTATTTAAACTATTCAATATCGATAATAAAAAAGGTTTATCATGATGATATAAATTGTTCATAAAAGATTAAAAATTTGCTTAAATATCTTAAGATTTGCATAACCTATGTCAATATATGCAGTAGAATATCAGTTCCTAATGACATGCATCCTTTGTAATTCTTATATAATTGTTTTACTAATTTATAGTTGGTTTATTTACTAAGTGTGAGCTTATGAAACTTTTTTTTTTTTTTCAGATGCAATGAATGAGATGGGAACCCTTGGATAGAAGTAACACCAACCAAATCATTTCTGAGTTACCTCTTTAAATAAATCTGTGTTAATGTTATTTATTTCTAGTTGTTTTGACATTTGTCGGATGGATGGTTATGAAATAATAGTTTCGATCTATTTGGCTAATTGCTATTGTAATAGATGCCTTGGATGCTCTATGTATGGTTAGTTGTCATATCTGGATCCATCCGAAGATGTGGGGGTGTGACACTTATAATCTGACCTTCAGCCATTTCCTTAGATCTGAAAAACTTATCAAACGCATTGCTTATTTTCGCTGTCGTATGACTATAAATTCATTTCTCTGGAGACAATTGTTTTAGGGGTCCCAAAAGAGTTTATACGGATAACAATGGCTATGGTGGCAGGCCTCATACAAAGCATTCTTTATCGTACAAAGAAAAATCGAGGCATGCACTGATTGGGAGTGACAAATTAGGCACCACAGCTTCGAAATTCTTGCATTCTTAGCGGACCTGGTCATGATATCTTGCCCAAAGCCTACGCCGTAGACGACCCTTCCGTTCGCGATGGCTTTTCTTACCCTCTCATATTTTATCGATATGTGGAGGAACGCTGGCCATTTCCAGTCTATGCCATCAACGACGCGTTAATTTCCGAAGACCTGCCCCCCTCCCAAAGTCTATGCCATCAACGCCCTTCTCTTCGCGATGACTTTTCGTTATCCTCTTGATGCAGGATAAAATCATCATTATATAATATCCGTGCACATAACAAAAAGATTAAAATCACTTTTAAAATTTGATTCGATTAGCGTCTAAAAAAAGATAAAGCTACTACGTCTCAGCAAGACCGAAGTATTCTCATACCGCGCTCAGATCAAACTATCCTTATACCTTGGCCAGACCGAGCTATCCTTATATTTCGGTCAGACCGAGCTATATTTGAACCTTTGCAGACTCCGATCGCTTGATTTTCAAAGTAGATTCCATAAAATTAACAAAAGTTCAAATTCATCATTATCTGGCAAAATTCCAGTCATATAGGCCCCTTAACCATCCTAGAAGGAAAATAAAGCCAATAATGCCAATTGTGGCCTAGGATCTATAAATCGTCGAATCTCAAAGCATCAACTAGCCTGTCTAGTCGTTGATCCTCTAACAAACCCGGCCTCGTAACAAACCTGATTCAAATCAGAGCCAAATCATTCTGATTTCCCTACCTTCCAAGACACATTCGAGGAATCAGATGAGCAACCCACTAATATTCGGTTTATAAATATCTTTCCCAAGAACCTTTTAGGTATGCTCACTCTCTCATTCAAAAATCCATTGAAGCTGAATGCTCTCGGAGGCCATTATTGAGGGACTTTTCTGTAAGAGCCTTTTCCTCTTATATGTTTACTGTGAATTTTTACTGACTTGAGCGTGGGAGGGTCTTCCGCAGGGGCCACCCCCAATGTTCTCTGCGAGAGGACTGTCTTATAGGTCTATTCGAGCGGAAGGTCGATACCCAGATCCGTAGGCGGACTTCGTCCGAGTTTAAGAACGGATTTCTACGACAATACCTCTGCTATTATGGATATGTGGAGGAATGCTAGCCATTTCCAATCCAGAAAAAACGGCAATTGGATTTTCAGGAATCATACAAATGCCAACTGCGCATCTCGGAAGACCTGTCTCCCTCCCAAAGTCTATGCCGTAAACGACCCTTCTGACTTTTCCTTGCTCTCTGATACTATGGATATAGCTGAACTTCATCTTGCTGTATATGTTACGCCCTCAACCCCCGCAGGTCTATCATATATAGCTTGGAGCTTCAGGCACTCTTTGGGCTCGCGATTGGTATTATACCAATAAGAATATGCTCTCCAAGTTTCTCCTGCTGCTTTACTTGTTCCCCCCAACTGTCTACCTTTCAGCTGCTCCCCCATCAACTACCCAGCATTAGATGTTAATTCAGCACCCTCACGGCGGCGTTGCAGGGATTATGTGAGAGGGAAAGATGTTTCAAATCAGAGTGATGCAGAGCATCATTGCTATGTTGAAGAACAACCTGCTAAAGCGCAAGGTGCTACAAATCAGAATGTTACTGCAGGGCATCAAGGGCAAGATGTTTCAAACTGGAATGTTAGAAGGCATCATGATAAAGGGCTTGAGCCTAAGATTCTGATGAAAATCGTAGCAGGTAATAAACCTGAAGTAGCATCCTATGATCTTATTTCATTCCCTTGGAAGCCCAATGAATGGGTAGTAGGCTCAAATAATTAACAAACCATGACCTTTACTTTTCACTAATATGTAGAAATAATGTAATAGGATCTTGGTTCTTGTTATTTCTTTTGATTCAAAAAATACCTACAGGTATTCATTGATCGATTCGTGGGAGGTGAAACTTGGACCTCCTAATCGATTCTCTAACTTATCTTTCCATCATGTTATAACTAGCATCCATGCTTTAATCTTTCCTTTCATAGCCTTTATATCTTAACATTGATAGTGAAGTTATGTCCATCACAAATACATCACAAATATTTTTAATTGTGTTAGGGGATAAAGTAGTATGTCACAAAACACTAACTCTTTTATTTAACTTTATAGGTGGAATAGGACTCATTCTATTTGTGTGCCTACTCTTGCTATATATGTGTCACATTGGAAAATTAAACATTGCAACCTTATGTCGGAGGAAAGAGCTGAACAAAGGTCAAAGCTAGAAGCTTTCATGGAGAAGTTTGGACATTTAGCCCAACAAGATACAGTTATTCTGATGTGGAGAAGATAACCTCTTCTTTTAACCAAAAAATAGGTCAAGGTGGTTATGGTGGCGTATACAAAGGGAAGCTTGATAATGGTCATTTGGTGGCAGTGAAGGTCTTGAATAGTTCTAAAGGCAATGGCAAGGAATTCTTTAGTGAGGTGGTCAGTATAGGTTGCACTTATCATGTCAACATTGTGAGCTTAATAGGCTTTTGTTTGGAGGGCTCAAGAAGAATTCTTATATATGAGTTCATGGCCAATGGATCGCTTGACAAATTCATTTATACCGATAAACAAAGTCTTAAATGGGAAGCTATTACATATTGCAATTGGCATGCACGAGGCTTAGATTATCTCCACCATGGTTGCAACATTGGAATTCTACACTTTGATATCAAGCCACATAATATACTACCGGATGAAGATCTACAGCCAAAAATATCTGACTTTGGGCTAGCTAAATTATGCCGCTCAGGAGATTGCATCATATCAATGTTGGAAGCTCGAGGGACTGTTGGGTACATTGCCCCTGAGGTTTTTTCGCGAAAGTTTGGAGGTGTCTCTAGCAAAGCTGATGTCTATAGTTATGGAATGCTATTGCTTGAAATGGTTGGAGGAAGAAAAAATCTTAAAGTACAAGTAGACAACACTAGTGAGGTCTATTTTCCACATTGGATTTATAAGCATCTGAGCTTGGATGAAAATTTGACAAATTTTAAGGTCATACCCAAGGATGAAGAAGAGATTGCAAGAAGGATGATTTTAGTTGGTTTGTGGTGTATCCAAACAAAGCCAACAGATCAACCATCGATGAGCAAGGTTATAGATATGCTAGAAAGAAGGATTTTAGATTTACAAATCCCGCCCATGCCAACTCTATCATCCCCTCAAGATCAGTGAAGAATTCTCAAACAAATGAACCTCATGAAATAATATCACTAGTAACTCGTTAAAGTAAACTTGAAATTTGAATGTATCAAATTTATGTCAACCATGGTCCTTTAGGGGATTAGTTTTTAGTGATCAATTTATGCCCTTATGTTAGATAACGATTTTGGGATTGTTAACAGAGGCTATACAATAACCTATTAGGTTGGTTTGAAATTAACTAAAAACATTGCATTTGGGATGGAAAAGTAAACATGATTTTGTTATCTAACAAGATTTTATTTGAGTTAGCAATTTGTGTTAATTGCTTGGAAATTATCATTAATGCCTCGCAGGTCATGGATGAACTAAACTTGTCGATCTTGATTTCAAACCCAAAATTGTTTCTCCTCCTCATTCTTTTATGATGTATAGATTTTTCCAAAGAAAACTTTAGGTGATAGATTTCAACAGATGGAAATTAATACACACGTTAATTTCACATTCCATCCGTCACCTCGAGTCAATTTTTTCCCCAAGCGCCCACAGCAAGCGTCCTTTATTAATAAGATGCATGTGTTGTATCCTAAAGGAAATCGAGACGTGCACTGGACGCACAAATTAGAAATTCTGGCAGGCCAAGTGGACTTGGCCATGACTTTATGGTGGATTTTCAGGAACCATACAAATGCCGAAGACCAAGTCTCCCTCCCAAGGTCTACCTTTTCGACCAGCTGCTTCCTTCTTCAGCTACGGAGCATTAAACGGCATTAATTACCGTTCCTTTCTATCGTTAATGAACAAGCTCTGTGGATTTCCATTAACGTCGCTTTGTAGGATTATGATATTTGCAAGACGACTTTTAGCACCCTAATCACCAAATTCTTTTATAAATTAATTTTTTTATGTTTGGCTTGCTATTATAAAGTGAGAAATATTTAAAACGAATTCTCGTATTTGAAACAAATAAAAATTGAATTCAATGTTTCATTTTCTTAATTACTATTATTTTAATAATTACCTAAAAATGATGATTTGAGAATTATTGTGTTGATTATGTTCTCGAATCATATTTAATTATATTAATTATAATATTTTATTAGCATATAATTAAATTATTAAATATTAGTAGCTATAATATAAATATTATAATATATATTATTAATATAAATTAATATAATAATATCATATTATAACAATAATATTGTATTATCTAATTTATCATAATATTATGAATATATTATATTAACTAGGGTGCCCAAGAGACGCTGCAAAAGGCTCTATTTATTAGACCTTTTTGGTGTCCCAAAAATAGTTTTTAAAAAATTAAAATATAATTTAAAAGTATTTTTAAGATAGTATAAAAGTTATTAAATGCTTTATTTAAGAAAGCTTCAATTCACAGTTTTTACAAAAGCTATTTTTAATAGATTTAAAGATCATAAATCCTTCATACTTAATATTAAATATAATAATATAATATAATATATAATGTTAAAAGATTATTAATCATATATTATTAAAATAATATAATATAATGTAAATAAATATTTTGTAAAATTATTATTATAAGTATAATATAATTATTAGTGTAAAATAAGATAATATAATACTATAATATAATATACTAATACAAATAATATTATGTAATATTATATTATAATTTGGTAACATTACCATAATATATATCATAATATTTTTGAATGATATTCTATTATATTATATTATAAGATAAGTTTATAATAATTTATAAATTAAGAATGCTTTATAATAGTAGTTTTCAATAATACAAATAATTAGATAGTTCAAAGTATTATACTCTATTTTTTATTATTTTTATTTTAAAATTATTTTTTAATTTAGTTATCAAATAAATATTAAAGTCTCATGGCCTTTTACAAATGTTATTATCAAAGAGTAAATAATTATTTTTTTAAAAAAAGTTACTTGCAAATTACTATTGCCAAAAGTTTTTATTGCCGCCAAGTCACGTTCCTCCAATGCCAAAAAAATGGAGATCCTCCTCCTTGAAGAAGCTCCTACAAGAAAGTCTTCGGAGACCGATTGCACCGGTGGGGACCCTCCGATGCTTAAGTAAGCGACTCAGGAACAGTGAAGAAAAGCGCTAGCAGAAAGAGCTAGAGAGCTTGAGTTCATATCCCTTTCCTCATTGTGAGTGTAGGTTTTTATACCTATTCGAAGGTCCCTTTTTCCACTTTCAGAAGGTGGCTGATTTTGAGGTTCCATTGTCCGGTAGTGGATAGGTGGACAGGCTGACATGACAGGTCGCAATCGATCTGGGCATGTCAGAGGTATCTTGCCCTGCTAGGCGCAGCACCATAGGTGGCAGATGGGCCTAGTAGTGTCAGGCATGTACCATTACGGGTAGTGGCCATGCGATGGTTAGTGGGCCACGTGGCAGCTTCAGACGGTTGGTGGGCCATGTGGTAGTATCAGACGGCTCGAGGTAGTTGGGACCAAGGCCAAGGAGAGTTGAGGCCCGAGGCCGAAGGGACCCACAACCGGGGCCGAAGGGACGAAGCCCGAGGGGACATGAGCCGAGGGGACATGCCAAGGACCCTTCCGAGGCCGAGGGGACTCCAAATCCAAGGCCGAGGGGACTCCAAGTCCAAGCCCGAGGGGACATGAGGTCCGAGGCCGAGGGGACTCCAGGTTCGAGGCCGAGGATACATGAGGTCCAAGGCTGGGGGGACATGAGGTCCAAGGCCAAGGGGACTCCCGATGGCCGAGGCCGAGGGGACTCTAGATCTGAGGCCAAGGGGGCCTCGGAGGCCGAGGCCAGTTCGAGGCCAAGGTGACCTCAGAGGCCGAGGCCGAGGGAGCCTCGAAGGCCGAGATGGGGGTTCCGTCAGTTGCTTTCTCCATTAACCCTAACAAGGTTTGATCAGCCACATTAGATGCCCTCTCGCTCCTGAGATGATGCAGGCCCATCCCTGCAAAGCGAAAGGGGTGTAAGCTCCCAAGTGGCTGATCCCGTCGTGCTGCCAATTGCTAAAGGGCACCTGTCCCTGGATACAGCGACTCCATTGCGTGGGCGACGTGGGTGCTACAACGGTACTGCCCCTGCTAACCGTTAGATTTGTGGAAATCCTCCTTGGAACGGGGGTGTCCACTTGGAACCCACAAAAGATACCGCCATTACTGCTATCATGGCGCTGACGTTAGCGATGCTCCACGATTGGCCGAAGGCGGAACGTCCCACGCTCTGGGCACTTGCCGAGGCGACACTGCCTATAGCGAGGGTCCGCGTGGCCGGTTAGGTGAGGCAGAACGATTTGAAACTGATAAGTCGAGGGGAAAGCTCCGAGTCTTCTCATTCTGTTCTGAGATCGTCTTCTTCCTCCAGCTCTCTCATCTTCGTCTTCCTCCCGAGAATCCATTCCAGCTGTTCTTCTTTTTTTTGATCCAGGTTAGTTCTTTGATCGCTTCCAGCTCCATTTCCAGTTTTCCCATGACTTCTTCTCCCTCCTAGTCCTCCTCTGCAGCTCCCGAGGATCAGATTTCTTTCTCGAGGCTTCGCGCCTCTCCATCTCCCGCTCCTTCTTGGTCCTTTTCTTCCACCCCTTCTGAGGACCATGTTCCTCTCTCCCAATGGCGAGTCACCGGTCGGGCTCCTGCCAGGAGTCGCCCGATGGCCGCCGACGCCTCATCGAGGATGAGGGCGGAATCCCAACAGGGACCATCTTCACAGTAACGGGCTAAGACCTGGCAAACATTAGTTTCTGTTACCAGATTCCTAGCGACATTGGACTTTTCCTTCCGACCCCTGATGATAGGGTAGTCTCCTTCCGACCTGGTAGGATTGTCGTCTATGAGGTCTCCCTTAGGATAGGTCTCCGCCTACCCTACCATCCCTTCTTCCTTAACCTCCTTGAGCGCTACTCCTTGACCCCTGCCCAGTTGGTTCCGAACTCCATTCGGACCATCTGTGGCTTTATAGTACTTTGCCATATCCATGGCATCAAGCCCAGGATCTTCCTCTTTCGATGCTTTTACACCCTCCGGCAATAGTCGGGCTAGTGGCTGTTCCAGCCTCGGCCCAACCGAGCCCTAAAACTTGACCTGCCCTTATCTGTTAAGGAATGAAAATCCCATTTCATTTTCACCGATCTCGAGGGAGTGAAACCAAGGTGGGGGGACCCAGACCTGAGGCCAAACAAGGACACATCAGTGTCCTCGGAGGACAGGGAAGCACTCGGGTAACTGCTGACAACCGAGGTCCCCCGGTGCAACCAGCTCTTTAAGAAGGACAACCTCCGACTCGTGGGCGTCTCCTATCGCAGTAGTGAGTGGCTGCAAATCCTCGACCCTTAGCCTGTTTTTCTATTTTCTCCCTCTTTCTTTTTTTTTTTTTAACTAACTCTGACCGATGACTTGTGCAGTGATGAAGATCCCTATCCATGCCATTAGGAAGGCTACGACAAAAAGGAAGAGGGCCCTCGAGGGCGTCGAGGGGCCGAGCGGGAGGCAGCGACCCTAGCCCCGAGCCAACCCTCGGCATGGTCCCGCCTGCCCCTAGAGCATAGAGAGTCAGTGGCGGCCCCTCCATTGATCTTACAGCCGACCCCCCCAGAGGGAGCGAGGACCGAGGGGGCTACAGCAGTGGAGCCCTTTGTTCCAACTGCCGAACAGGGCAAACGGAGGTAGAGCCCGGCTCGAGCGAGGGCTCCCCACAAAGGCGGGTGAGCGAGGACCACCCAGCGGTGACAGAGGTGCTGGCAGAGGGGGCACCGCCACGCAGGGGCTCAACACCTACCGCCTGAGCCGGTCAAGGCAGCAGTGGGGGAAGAGGTCGGGGCGGTCCCCATCTGGGCCTCGGCGATGAACTGGGCCGACGAGCGGAGCAACTCATCACCAGATCATCCTCCCAAAGTTATAGGAGGAGCTTCGGCAGATGGGAGCCTCTGCCTTCTCCAGAGAAGCCTTTTAGGCTCATATTCGGGTAAGTATCTTGCGTGAAGAAGTTTTTTTTTTTTTTTGTTTTTGTTACCGATGGCCTTGCACTAATTCACTCTTTGATGCAGTTGATGAACTCTTTGATGGCCATGAGGAAGGTCATCAATCAATGGGAGACCGTCCTCCGCGAGGCCCAGTGGGAGGCCGCCGAGGCTTGAGCTCGAGCCGAAAGGGTGGAGGAGGCCCTGGAGGTAGCGAGGACCGATCGGGCCGCCGAGCTCAAGAAGGCCATCAACCAAGCGACCGCCAAGGCCGGGCGCACCTGGACAGCCCTGGCCTAGCTGGGGGACGCCATAGGGGCCATCACTAACAGAGACCACCACATCGACGCGCTCACTTCTGAAGTCCGGACGGCTGAGGAGAGGGCGGAGCACGCCGAGGCGGCAGCGAGGAGGGCTAACTCCCGTGCTGTGGAGGAAGAGGCCAAAGCCCGCAGGGCGGAGGTTGCTGCCGAGAGGAGGGCCACCGAAACTGTGGACGAATTTCGCTAGTCCGCTAGCTTCACGGATGAACTGGCCGATGCCTCTGCCGATGTCTATCTCCAGGGGTTCCGAGACTGCCGGGAGAAGGTGTCCAGGGTCCTTAATCTCCCCAACATCATGGAGATCGAGTCGGACGAGGTGTCCGAGGGGGTGCCATCCGAAGGCGGGCCTGCAGCAGCTGACCCCTGATTCCCCCTGTATTTTTTCTTTCCTTCTGTATTAAAGTCCGACTTGGTCGGCATTTTGTAAGCACTTAAGAGTAATGAAAATATACTTTTTGAAATCTACCTTTCATTCACTTAGTGTAGTAGCTTCCCTTTTAGCTCGCCATCATAGGACCCTTAGGGGCTGCATCGGCATTGGGGGATGGTGTCTGTCTGCTCACCATGAACAAATCCATGACTTAGCTGCTATGTAGGTCCAAACCCTAGTGGGGGCATTGAGGTTAGACTTGGTGCTCCCCTTGGTGAACCTGAGGTCAACACATAGGTACGAGCCTCGTAGTGAGCTTGCAGCGCCGAGCGGCCGTCGGGACTCCAGAGCGGTCCGAAATCATTCCTTAGCGTCAAGTCGACCTTATACTCCCCACATTGACTGAGACAAGGCCTTGGTGCCGATCTGGCCTCGGACCTTCGGTGTCGATCGGAGTTAGGCTTTTGATGCCTATGGTACATCGGGCTTGAAGTGATGAGCTGGCCTTGGGCTTTCAGTGCTGACCGAAGTCGGTCTTTTGAGTGCCGAGTTGGAGTCGGTCTTGAAGTGCCAAGCTGGCCACGGGCTTTTGAGTGCCGATGGTACATCGGTCTTGAAGTGCCGAGCTAGCCTCGGGCTTTCGGTGCTGACTGAAGTTGGGCTTTTGAGTGCCGAGCTAGAGTCGGTCTTGAAGTATTGAGCTGGCCTTGGGCTTTTGAGTGCCGATGGTATATTGGGCTTGAAGTGTCGAGCTGGTCTCGAGCTTTCGGTGCCAATGGTACATCAGTCTTGAAGTGCCGAGATGGCCTTGAGCTTTCGGTAACGATTGTACATCAGGCTTGAGGTGTTGAGCTAGCCTCGGGCTTTCGGTGTCAATCGTACATTGGGCTTGAGGTGCTGAGCAGGCCTTGGGCTTTCGATGCTGATAGTACATCGGGCTTGAGGTGTCGAGCTAGCCTTGTGCTTTTGTATCGATGGTACATTGGGCTTGAGGTGTCAAGCTAGTCTCAGGCTTTTGAGTGCCGATGGTACATCGGTCTTGAAGTGCCGAGCTGACCTCGGGCTTTTGGTGCCGATAGTACATCGGCTTGAGGTGTCGAGCTGGACTTGGGCTTTCGGTGCCGATGGTACATCGGGCTTGAGGTGCCGAGCTGACCTTGGGCTTTTGAGTGCCGATGGTATATCAAGCTTGAGGTACTGAGTTAGCCTCGGGCTTTTAAGTGCCGATGGTACATCGGTCTTGAAGTGTCGAGCTGGCCTTCGGCTTTTTGGTGCTGATGGTACATCGGGCTTGAAGTACCAAGCTGGCCTCAAGCTTTCGGTGCCGATGGTACATCGGTCTTAAAGTGCCGAGTTGGCCTCGGGCTTTCGGTGTCGATGGTACATCAGGCTTGAGGTGTTGAGCTGGCCTCGGGCTTTTGGATGTCGATGGTACATCGGGCTTGAAGTGTCGAGCTAGCCTTGGGCTTTCAGTGCTGATGGTACATCAGTCTTGAAGTGCTGAGCTGGTCTCGAGCTTTCGTTGCTGATGGTACATCGGGCTTGAGGTGCCGAGCTAGCCTTGGGCTTTTGAGTGCCGATGGTACATTGGTCTTGAAGTGCCGAGCTGGCCTTGGGCTTTCAGTACCGATGGTACATCGGTCTTGAAGTGCTGAGCTGGCCTCAAGCTTTCGGTGCCAACCGGAGTCGGACTTTTGAGTGCTGACGATACATCGGTCTTGAAGTGCCAAGCTGGCCTCGGGCTTTGGCTGAAAAGATGAGTTACTCGAACACATTTTTATTAATATAGAACACGAGATAGGTTAGTCCGAAGGAATGCAAACACCTAACCCAATGTAAAGAAGGGGTACATTACTGGTAGTACCAACGAAGGTTGTCAGAGTTCCAGGTCCAAGGGAGCGACTTTCCATCCAGTCCTTCGATTCGGTATGCTCCATGGTGGAGGACTTCGGTGACTCGATAGGGTCCTTCCCAATTTGGCGACAGCTTGCCCCCTTCCGTCGACTTTGAGACTTCAGCCCATCTGAGGACTAGGTCTCCCTACAAAAATGTCCTAGGATGGACGTGAGCATTAAAATACCTGGCAGTTCGCTATCGGTAAGCAGCCATCCGAAGCCGCGCTCGGTCACGTACTTCCTCCACAAGGTCAAAGTCGGCTCACAGCTGGCTCGAGTTGTCCTCCTCATCATACGACTCCATTCGGGGACTTGGGATGCCGATCTCCACAGGGATGATAGCCTCGGACCTGAAGACAAGGCTAAAGGGAGTTTCCCCGTGAGAGCCCACGATGTCTTGTGGTAGGCCCATAGCACGTTGGGGAGTTCTCCACCCATCTTCCTTTGAAGTCATCCAGCCATGCCCTGAGTCCCTGAGGATGATGTGGTTCGTCACCTCGGCCGCTCTATTGGTCTAGGGGTGACCAACATAGTGAACCACTGATGGATTCCCAGCTCGGTGCAGAATCCTTTGAAGGGTGCGTTATCAAACTATCGGCCATTGTGATGAGGGTATGTGGCAGTCCGAACCGACAGATTATGGACTTCCAGAAAAAGGATCTTACCTTGCCTTCGGTGATTTTAGCCAGCGCCTCGGCCTCGATCCATTTGGTGAAGTGGTCAGCCACCAGCAGAAACTTACGCTAGCCTGAGCCGAAAAATGGTCCCAGGATGTCCATCCCCCACTAAGCAAAAGGCCAGGGGGCCTCAGCCTAGAAGTTAGTTGCGTTGGATGTTGGCATGTCATTGGCAGCTGTCACACTTTCGAACTAGCTGGCAGCATCCTCCTTCATCGTCACCAATAGTATCCTTGACGCAGGGCTTTGTATGCCAGCGCTTTGCCCCCCAGATGACTCCCACAAATGCCCTCAAGGATTTCTGCAGAATGTAATCAGCTTCCATGGGGCCAATGCACTTAAGGACCGGGTTTGAGAAGGACCTTCGGTAGAGCTTCTCACCCATTATTAAAACTTAGGGGCTCACCGCTTGAGCAGTCTGACTTCAGCAGGTCCTCGGAGAGGGTGCCATCGGTGAGGTACGGATGTAAGCATCCATCCGAGAGGGCTCCTGCGACCGTAAGGCCTCCTCCTAGCCTCGATACTCGAGATCTCCAGATGCTCCATCTTCCCAAGGCCCCATCGCCAAAGTAGCCAACGGATAGTGCATCAGCTCGGGCGTTCTCTCCCCTGGGAATGTAACTGACACGAAAGTAAGCAAAATGGGAGGCTTGGATTGGACCTTGCTTAGATAGCAGGACATGGTCGGATCTCGGGCCTCGTACTCCCCAACTGCCCAAAGACAAGCTGAGAGTCAGTGAAAGCCCTGAGACATCGTGCCCCGAGCTCCTTGGCCAGCTTCATTCCTGCCAGTAAGGCTTCATACTCTGCTTGGTTGTTGGTGGCGGAAAAAAGGAAATCGGAGGGCATACTCCACCGCTCTCTCTCGAGGCACTCGAGGATGAGCCCAGCTCCACTCCCCTGGGAGTTGGACATGCGTCTACATGAAGGATCCAGTCTTCTTCTTCCACCTCCGCCGCCATGGGGGACTTCAAGCGCGGTTCCTCCGATTGCTCCTCAGCCCAGGTGCACTCGACCAGAAAATTAGCTAACACTTGGATTTCATTGCAGGCCTCGATCGGATGGACAAGTCAAACTCCCCTAGCTTGATGGCCCACTTTGCCAGTCCCAAGGTGTCAGAACGGACAGGATTGTCTGGAGGGGCTCCGTAAGCACCACGATAGGGTGGGCTTGGAAGTAGGGCCTGAAGCGCTGAGCAAGACGATCAGGGCAAAGATGATCTTTTCGGTCCTGGAACACCTGATCTCCACGTCATGAAGCACCTTGCTAGTGTAGTAGACTGGCTTCTGCGTCCCATCGGCATCCATGCGAACAAGCACGAAACTAACAGCTTCGGGGGAGGCTGCAAGGTACAGAAAGAGCTCCTCCCCCCCAGGGCTTATAGCAATGGTGGAGTGGATAGAAATTCCTTCAACTCCTCAAAGGCTTTCTGGCACTCCTTTGTGTACTCAAAGCCATTGACTTTGCGCAGCGCCTTGAAGAAAGGCAAGCACCTCTTTCCAATTTGGACAAGAAACGTCTCAAGGCTGCCTACTCTCCCAGTCAAGCGATGTACCTCCTTTTTGCTACCTGAGGGCCTCATGTCAAGGATGGCTCAGATCTTATCGGGGTTCACCTCGATCTCTCGCTACATCACCATGAAGCCAAGAACTTGCCTGCTGTAACCCCAAAGTGCACTTGCGGGGGTTCAGCCTCATCTGGTACTGGCGGAGATTGCTGAAGGTCTCCGCAAGGTCGGCAACATGGTTAGTGGTACGGATACTCTTGGTTAGCATATCATTCATGTACACTTCCATATTGCACCCGATCTGGTCCTCAAAAACCTTGTTCATCAGCCTTTGATAGGTGGCCCAGCATTCTTTAACCCAAATGGCATATCACCTTGTAATAGTATATGCCCTTCTCGGTCACAAATGAGGTGGCTTCCTAGTCCATCGGGTCCATCTTGATTTGGTTATATCCAAGAAGGCATCTATGAAACTGAGAGTCTCATGACCGGATGTGGCGTCCACCAGCTGATCAATCCGAGGTAGTGGAAGCTATCCTTGGGGCATGCCTTGTTGAGATCAAAAGTCTACGCACATCCTTCAGCTCCCGCTAGCCTTACGGACCATTACAACATTGGCTAGCCAGTCGAGGTAGTGGACCTCTCGGATGTGGCCAGCAGCCACCAGCTTACGAACCTCCTCGTCAATGGCCTTTTTCGGTCGAGGGTGAAGCTCCTCTTCTCTGGATGGGCCGGCATCCTGGTTTGATGTTGAGCTGATGGATGATTACCTCCTCGAGTATACCTAGCATATCAGCGACCATGCAAAGACATCGGAGTTGGCCCGCAGGAAGGAGAAGCTGCTCACGTGCCTCCTCTAGGAGTAGCACCCAATCTAGACTTCGATGGGTCCTCCTCAGTGAAAAGGTCAGCAGATGCTCGGTTGGCTCCCCTCTCCTCTCCAATTCTCGGGGGTCGAGCGATTTTGGTGCCGATGTAGACACCACCCCCTGCGGGCTGGGGGTCGTATGATAGCAAAGTGGTAGTGGGTTCTGCTCTCCTGCATCTCCCTGACTCCTTCGCTGGTGAGAAACCTTACGAGTAGCCTTTGGTCGAGATGACAACATCCAGAAGGTTGAGACCGGGTCTCCCGAGATGGCGTTGTAGGCCAAGGGAACCCGGACAACTAGGAAGTTCATGAAAATCGTGCTCTGACATGGTGGGATCCCGGTCTGTGACAGGGAGAGTGATCTTGCCTTCAACCCTTACAGAATCTCTAGTGAATCCCATCAAAGGTGTGGTGATAGGCCGAAAGAAGCTAAGGGTCAAGTTCATCCGAACAAATGCATCGTAACAAAACATCAACCGAGCTCCTACTATAACTAAGATTCTTTTACAGGGTGTTTTGCGATCGTCATGGACAACAACGCTGTCATCATTCTTGTTAACTACCCTCTCTAGGTCCCTTTTAGAAAAAGAAATTACAGAATCTAGCCCCTCATCCTCTGCAGCCTCTTGGAGGCACCGCCTATCCCATAGGAAATCATGGCCACGGTCTTCTCGGTTGGGGCATTGTCGATGCTGACCTTAGGTGGTAGAGGTGCCGACGGACCGGGGCGCTTAGGTTACTCCTATGAACGAACTTTCCTAGGTGGCCATGCTGGATGAGGTCTTCAATCGCCTTCTTCAGCTGGCGCAATCTTCAGTGTTGTGGTAGTGGTTCCAGTGGAAGTGGCAGTAGAGGCTTTTGTTGGGGTGGCCCCTGTTCATTGGAGGAGGGCGCTGAAGATATGACTCACCCTCGATCTCCATCAAGATGAGATATCGGGACGAGCAAGGAGTGAAGAGGCCCTCCCTAGGAGCAAGAGCTCATGGTCGGTTGTCTGGTTGGGGGAAGGCTCGGGCTTTCTGGGATGAACCTCAGCAGGCTCGGGATGGGCCTGCCTCTTGACAGAACTCCCATCTACCTCACGCCGAAGGAATTGGCCTCATCGGCGCGGATGTACTTCTGCGCCTGGCTCAGCAGTTTGACGTAAGAATGGGCAACTTCTTGTCGAGGGAGTAGGCAAAACGGAAGGGGCGGAGCCCTCGCTTCAAGGCCAAAGTGGCCACAGAGTCCTCGAGGTTGTAGACCTTGAGGGTAGCTTCCTTGAATCGGGTAATGAAGTCCCTCAGCGACTCGCCGCTCTTCTGACGGTGAACAAACTATCCGCCACTTGGGGGATCTTCTGGTATGCATCAAAATGAGCCTAGGAAGGCCCTCTCCAGCTATCGGAAAGAGTTGATACTCCGGCGACAAAAAGTAGCAAACTTGGGCCGCCTTCCTCAGGGTGGCAGGGAAGGCGATGCAAAAGGGAATCAGTTGCCCCTTGGACCTACATCAAACCTTATAGCTCTCCAGGTGGTCCAAGGGATCGGTTGTCCATCATACGGGTCCAGTTGAAGGAGATGGAACCGGGTTAAAATCAGCTCTCCATGATGCGGTGGGACAGCGCGGACGGCTGTCGTAATCCGCCTCCGACGGATTGGTGATCCTGTGACTGAGCTTCTCCAGCCGTTGGTTGTATTCATCTAGTCGGCGCTCTGCCCGAGCTATCCGTTCATTAAAGGACCCTCCCTTGAAGATTCCGAGGATAGAGAGGGGTGGTGGCAATGTAGGAAGGTGCACTCCGTCCTTCCCGTGCCGCGCTTATGGGAAGCGCTGGCATGGCGAGAAGGAGACCAGAGCCTTTTAAGGCCTCCCGGTGATGCCTCGGTGAAGCACGGCAATGGCGGACCTCCCGGAGGGGAGACCTCCCCCGAAAGACTGCTGGCTGGGTTGAACCACCCCCAGAACCGATAAGGGTGACTCCGGCTATTGCACGGCCGCCGACTGCTGCTATAGAACCTGGACTGCCGCCACCAAGGACTGGACTTGCATGGCGAGGGCGGCGATCCGCCATTTTGCTGTGGCAAGCGAAGTCCCGCCTGGGGAGCAAGGGGGCTAACCTCCGATGATTCAGCTCCCTAGTGATGCCCCCCGGCGAGGCTGGTGGAGAACTCCTGCATACGTCATCACCATCTTCTTGACTGCTCGGGGAAGAAAGGTCTGTAGCTGACTGATTCGAAGCTTTTTCTCTCCTTCCCTTCCTGGCGCGCCAATCTGTTGCCGCCAAATCACGTTCCTCCAACGCCGGGAAACGAAGATCCTCCTCCTCGAAGAAGCTCCTACAAAAAAGTCCCCGAAGACTGGTTGCATCGGTGGGGACCCTCCAACGCTCAAGTAAGTGACTCGGGAACAGTGAAGAAAAGAGCTAACAGAAAGAGCTAGAGAGCTTGAATTTAGATCCCTTTCCTCGTTGTGAGTGTAGGTTTTTATACCTGTTTGAAGGTCCCCTTTTTCGTTTCCAGAAGGTGGCTGATTTCGAGGTACCATTATCCGATAGCGGATAGGTGGCTAGGATGAATGATAGGTCACAACCAATACTGGACATTAGAGGTGTCTTGCCCGCCAGCCACATGCCAGGCGCGGCGTCACAGATGGCAGGTGGGCCTAACCGTGTCAGGCGTGCGCCGTTATTGGTAGTGGCCACGCGTAGTTGCAGACAGTTAGTGAATCACGTGGCGGGTTCAGATGGTTGGTGGGCTATGTAGTAGTGTCAAGCGGATCGAGGTAGTGGGGACCAAGGCCAAGGAGACTTGAAGCCCGAGGCCGAAGGGACCCGCAACCGGGGGCCGAAGGGATGAAGCCCGAGGGGACATAAGGTCTGAGGCCGAGGGGACTCAAGATCCGAGGCCACGAGGACTCCAGTCCGAGGCCAAGGAGACTCCAGGTTCGAGGCCGAGGGGACTCCATATTTGAGCCCGAGGGCACATGAGGTCCAAGGCTAAGGGGACTCCAGGTTCGAGGCCTAGGGAACATAAGATCTGAGGTCGGAAGGACATGAGGTCCAAGGCCGAGGGGACTCCCAGACATGAGGCCGAGGGGGCTCCAGTCTGAGGCCGAGGCCGAGGTGGGGTTTGTTAGTTGCTTTCTCGTTAACCCTAAAAATTTGATCAGCCACATCAGTTTTAATAGCAACAATTTTGCCGAATAAAATTTAAATGGTTACAGCTCATCACTTGAGTGCCGGTCGTTCGAGTTTCTTCCTCTGTGGTCTCTTTCGATCATAAAGCATCCATGCGACAGGTTTAAATCTGACGAAGCGATAAGATTCCACAAGCGATTTCTGAAATCAGAGGCTTTGTTTTCCCGCTTCCAAGTCAAGGTACCACACTAAAATATCTCCAAAAAAAATTAAAAAAATAAAAGACGAGAAAAAAATGAGAGGTGGTTCTGCGTTCCTCTCCCTTATATGTCTAAAAGCTCATCTAGGCACTCGATTAATCAAAGCTCAGGGAAGCACCGCCGTATTCCATGATAAAGGAAACCACTCAATGATGCTCCCGTTCCTCTGCCTGCTCCTTAACTTCTTCCTCTCAGTCACTTCCTCAACCTACCACTGCGGAACCTCTGAGCTTCACTGTGGAGGCCAGCCCATAGTAGTCCAGGATCCTTTCATAAAAGTAGGCAACAATGGCTCTTGCACTCCTCTCATCACTTGTTCGGAGTCCAAGTACCCTGTTATAGAGATCAACTCCCTCCGATACATCGTCAAGTCCATCGATTACTCAGCCCAAACTCTCGTAATCGCAAACATAGATTTCCTCTCCCTCGACCGATCGTGTACTCCACCAATGATTAATACCTCCTGGGACATCACACCTTTCAGCTACCCCGAGCACGACCAGCTGCTGCTACTTCGCTACAACTGCTCCGAGAATATTAGCGACTCCCATGGTGTTTTTTATTGGCCATGTTCTCCGGGGTTTGTCGAAGTCCACTACGATTATTCTGCCACCGTCGACTCCACTGCTTTAATGGCATGCTCGTTGGTCATCTTCGCTGCTGTGGATCAGTCGACCGTGGAAAAACTGATCAAGAGCAACAGCAGCAAGGAGGAAGGAATTGCTGCAGTTTTGGAGGCCCTGAACGAGGGGTTCGAAGTGACATGGGCACCCCAGGGTTGGAGGTGCAAGGCATGCGAAGAATCTGGAGGGTGGTGCCTGAATTACTGGGTCTCCACCGAGGACTTCTGCCAATGCCGTGACAACCTTACCTACCCTCACAAGTGTCCACTCCAAAGTAGGTCTTAACTTTCTCTCCCATAATTCCTTTTTATTCTACAACAGTCATAAGATTAATTAATGAGAGGTGATAAGTGAGATCGATCGCATGAAGGAGAAGAGGTAGGGCAGGTGCTGTACGTGAAGAAAAAGAGGGAGACTATCGATCGAGTCCCCACAACTCAAATAATAGGAGATACCTCATCCAGAATTTGTGGTAGATTTTAGGTAGTAGATTTTATCAAGGCTGTACCAGTTGGCGCCCTTATCCAATTTTGTGGTGACAAAGTTCTTTTCACAAGCACAGAACCTTTTCACTTAGAGGGATGGTTAATTGATCTTATGACTGTTGTAGAACAGATGATCAAAAACAATAACAAAGTGTTGATCCCAAATTAGTTGGGATCGCAGCATATGATCACAAAGAAAGAAAAAATATTATGCAAAACAAATGTAAAAAAAAAAAAAAACCATAGATTCTATAGAAAAGTCATTGATCAACTAGTGTAAAAAACAGAAAGTATAGATTCTATAGAAAAGCCATTGGTGAGTTAGGCTTAAATTACTTTCCACTAATTTTTCAAATTAGTATAAATATGATATCTAGCTAATTGATCATGAATATTTAAAATATTCCATTTTCGCTGATACTGATTATTTTCTCAAAATAAATAAAATTGATGATTTATTATGATATTTTATTATAAAAATCAAGAAGAATATTCGATTTAGAATTTTCTTCAAATTAAAGCCGTATATACTTTCATTTCCTGTAACTCCGCTTTCTTGGTAATAAAGAAGGAATGTTTGGCTATGGCTTTCTCACATGGCTGTGGAAACAACCACATAAAAGCATCCGACAACTAATCGAGATTGGACCTCAGTAAGATCAATCAATTGGAACCACGGGAGATTGATCCACGTATCATTTTCTTGCACCAATGCTCCAAAAAATTAGATGGATTCCATTGGTTCCAATTTGATTTTTTGTGTCCTTTCTTTTCGACAGAGAGAAGAGGCATTTGAGGAGAATTGAAAGGGGATGAAACCCAGATACTTATGCTTAAAATATACCTTTTTGCAAGGAACTAATATTGCATTTATTTGCATGCTTAAATTTAGGACCTTGCAATTATTTTTTTAAGATGCAACCTCAAAATCCAAGAGTTTGGATTCTTAGTTTAGTTTCACATCGCACAGGTTAAGTGGATCGGTGGCAAAGAAGACATTTGTGATTTTAATAGACCGAATTTGATTCTTAAAATGACTATTTTATTCTCCTATAAGTCATCATATCGTCCTTTAAGCCAGATGATGTGCCGAACCATTAAGGTTGCAAGTAGATTAGGTACGTAGGGCCATCAATCAAGTTAGTATGCATTCATAGAAGAAACTTACAGGTTGAGATGGTTTAAAATTTAGATTTAGTCTAAATTTTAGATTGAGTTAAAAATTTATATATTTTGATGCGATCAGACTCAAATATCATTCAAGTCTAATTAATTTAGATTAATAAAAAATTGATCAGATTTATCTCAAACCTGATCTAGCTTGACTCATAAATCTTTATTATAAAAACCTGATTATATCCAAGCAAACTATCCGGGTACATCTCGAGCCTACATCAACTATGACTCATTCAAAATTCAAAATTTGAGACTTTAGATTAAATTTCATGATGAAAGCAATGCATAGCAAGTAAAAATCCAAGTTATCACGCAAATACTCCTATATTTTTATGCTTGATACTTTAATTTTACGAAAATTTTCTTTCATTACATGGCGCAAGCTAACGTCAACACACATAAAAATACCTATCTTGCATCAGTGTTGACGTTATGTTACCCACAATCCAAGTTCGTTTCAGCTTCAACTCAGTGATATTTTTGAAGCCCGAGCTCAACTTGAGCCACCTCGCCATCACAAAATTTGGGTTCAAGTTGTATGTATGTCGGGTTAAATTAATGTGGATCTTAATACGCTAGTCTGGTAGTCATGCTACAAATGGGACAGTCAAGTTTAATAAGTTTCTATATGATTATTGCGCTTTATATTTAAAATTCCAGTAGCCTCATGCTAAATTTTGATGTTTTTTGATGTTACAGGGCTTGAGACCAAGTTTCCAGTGAAAACCGTCGTAGGTAATGAACTTGAACTAGCATCCTATGTCTTATTTTGTTCTCTTGAAGCCCAGTGGAGGGAAAGAAAATATCAGTATCCTGGTTTTCCACTGAGACATAGAGATAATGAGATAGGATCGTATTTCTAACGATTTATTTTCAAATCAAATAATACTGCATGTTTCTATTGACCAATTGGTGAGAGGAGTGTAAATAGAATTTCCTGTTTATTCTCAAATTTATCCTTTGACAGTGCTACAAGTGGCATGTGTATTTTGATGTTTCCTTTTATAGCCTAGTTAGATCCTAACTTTGCAAGTGGAATTCAGACTAGCACATAACAGATACTTGCTATCATCTTAGATATTTTAACACTGAATATAGTAATACATCACAAACACTAACTCCATTATTTAACTTTGCAGGTGGAGTTTTGGCCGCAGGAATTTTTCTACTTATATGCCTCCTCTTGCTATATTTCTATTTCCATGGAGAACTGAAAATTTCAATCTTATATGAGAAGAAAAGGTCAAGGAAAGATCGAAAGCTAGAGGCCTTCATGAAGGAGTTCGGGCACTTGGCGCCTACATTATATAGTTACTCTGATGTGGAGAAGATGACCTTTTCCTTCAAACATAGAATAGGTCGAGGTGGTTGTGTAGTGTATATAAAGGAAAGCTTGACAATGGTTGTCCGGTGGCAGTGAAGGTCTGAATAGTTCTAAAGGCAATGGTAAGGAATTCTTCAGTGAGGTCATCTGCATTGGTTGCACTCATCATGTTAACATTGTGAGCTTACTAGGCTTTTGTTTGGAAGGATCCAAAAGATTTCTTATATATGAGTTCATGGCTAATGGATCCCTTGAGAAGTTCATTTATACAAAGAAACAAAAGATACCAGGTCTTGGATGGGAGAAGCTATTGGATATTGCAATTGGCATTGCACGGGGCTTAGAGTACCTTCACCATGGCTGTAATATTGGAATTCTACATTTTGATATCAAACCACATAACATACTACTGGATGAAGATTTGCATCCCAAAATATCTGATTTTGGGTTAGCTAAATTATGCCACTCAGGGGAAAGCATGGCAAGATTATTGGGAGCTCGAGGGACTGTAGGATACATTGCTCCTGAGGTCTTCTCACGGAATTTTGGAGGAGTCTCTGGCAAATCTGATGTCTATAGTTATGGGATGGTGTGCTTGAAATGGTTGGGGGAAAAAGGAATGTTGAAGTACAAGTAGACAATACAAGTGAGATTTACCTTCCACATTGGATCTACAAGCATATCAGCTCGGATGGAAATCTAATAAATTTAAGTGCCATGACCAAAGAGGAAGAAAGATTGCAAGAAGGATGATTCTAGTTGGTCTGTGGTGTATCCAGAGAAATCCAACAGATCGACCCTCAATGCGTAGGGTTATAGATATGTTCGAAGGAAGAATTTTAGACTTACGAATGCCACCCATGCCAACAAATTGGTCTCACAAAGCAATATCAGTGGTCACATGTTAGAATGGACTTCAAAGAATTGAATTCGTATGTTGGCCATAGCACTAGTAGTATTTAGAAACTTCAAAATTTTAAGTTTTACGTAACAGAAGTTTCCCAAATTATGTATCTTAGTTTTTATAACTTTTGATGAGGAACAATACTCCTGATGGAGCTTATAGGTTGTAAATGGATTACGTGGATCAACTTGCTAACAATCACTGCAAGGAAAAAGAAATTTCCGTCAAATTTGCCAATGATGGTCGAAGCCATTGGTAGATTGTAACTTTCTAAAAGCTCTAACATACATGATGCGAAATAATAAATCATCCATAGAAACAAATTTTGGTGATGGTTATGCAAATTTCCATTAGCAAAAATCTATTGTATAAGATTTACGTGGATGGTTGCTCAAGAATGTCAGTGTGAGCCCCGGATCCTCACCATGTGAGGATCCGTCTTCTTGGACCGGAGGAGGGGGAGGCACCGCAGCCGTACCGCACGCGGGCGGCTCCCCAGCACCACCGGTCAAAGAGGGCGGCGCCCTCTTCTCTCAAGCACAGTGGAGGCCTCCCCACGCTGCTATAAATGGGGAGGGAGGAGGGAGCCTTCCCCTCCACCCACCACCATCAATGTGCCAGGTAAGGTTCCCCCTTCGTCCACTGTTTCGGCAGAGAGAAAGGGTGACAGAGAAGGGAATCGGGAGAAATTCCTCCCGTTTCCATGCCCAGCCGCTCGAGACGGCCGGAGGAGGGAGGAGGAGGCTTCGGCCGCTCGAGGCGGCCGGAGTGGGATAGCGGAGGGCCGCCGAGCGGCCCTCCCTTCATCGCGGAACCAAGCCACTCCGCGGCTTGGTTCGGGCCCGGCGGAGTGCCGCCGGCTCGCCGGGCCCGGGCTGCTGTCGGCAGCCTCCACCGGCGCCGGGGCAGCGTCCGGTGGAGGTCCGGCCGGCCGTGATGGCCGGCCGTGCCACCGGCATGGGTAGAGCCGCGGCGGGCAACGGGAGAGAGAGAGAAATAGAGGAAGAGAGAGAGGGGGAGGAGCTTGGCCACGGCGGCGGTCGGCTCCGGGCCGGTCGGTGGTGGCCGGGCCCCTCCGGGAAGTGGCCGGCGGCCCCGGCCGCTGGCACACGCTTCCCCTGTTTCGGACGAAACAGGGGAGGCGGGGGTGATAGGGGGAGCGGGCCGATTCGGGCCGTTCCCCCATTTTGGGCCCTATTGGGCCGTTTTGCGAGCCATTTTTGGGCCGCAATTTGAACCCTGTATTGGGCCAAAAATGAAAAATAAAGTATGCCCCAGATCAGTGTTGATTCTAGTTTCTGGGGTATTTTTATTTTCCCATTTGGGCTTATGTATTGGGAGATATTTAAGCCCCAAGTTGGCCCCGGGATTAAAATTGGGTAGAGCTAAAAGCTATTTTGATATGCTACTTTTGGGGACTAAAAATTGGGAAATTGATGCTGTAGGTACCCAGGTGCTTAAATAACCGAATTACATCTTTGGATTAGCGCCAGGAGGTAAGTAAGTCATTTATCATAATTTTCATAAATATAAAATTATGTATTTAAATGTTATTATTATATATTGCATTATTTGAAAAATAAGAAAATGGATTGGTATTATTATTTGTAAATGAGCCTTTGCTATGATTAGTTTATTATTTATTATTTTTTAAATAATTGGGTATCTATGTGGACAACTGATCAATTGGCATGACTTTGAAATTGTTAAAGGTTTTATAAATATACATGTGTATGTGACATGTTTTTATGAAAAGTATATGGATTGCATTTTTGCAACGATACATGCTATTGAGCAAATGATACTTTGTGTATATGATGATATGTCCCACTATGGTCCACTATGATATGGTATGATGTGATATGTTGCATGACTCACTTGGCACCGGGACCCAACTCCATAGGGGGGTATATGGAGCACACACACCCAGGAGGTGTGCTGTGATAGGATATGCAATATTATGCCACATGGCACCGGGACCCATCTCCATAGGGGGGTATATGAGAACACACTCTTGGGGTGTGTTGTAGCCGGATATGGCAGGATGTGAGTGCATGACACTGGTTCCAGGACCCTGACTCCTAGGGGATATTTAGGGAGGATACACCCGAGGGGGGTGTTACACCCGAGGGGGGTGTTCTGTGTACATAGTGTGCCGTGGGACATTGGTATAAAAATATATTTTTTTACATGCTATTTACAGTGGTTTTATCCTGAAATTGTATATTCTTGATATACTATATATGGCAATTGCTTCCAAAATTTATTTTGAGCATATGATGCATGTTTTGATAACATGGTAAATGTATCTGAAATATGGGAGCTTGGCAGATATTTATTGTGGAAAAATTTAGTTTATAAAAGCATGAAGTGATTAAATTACATTATAGTTGGCTTACTTATTGAGTGTGAGCTCATTTAAATCTCACAATGTTTTTCAGAGCCACAGAACTGAAGATGGGGATATGGGGTAGTTGAAGCAGCTATCAGAGTGGCTTAGATCCAGTACTTTGTTGTAACCCCATTGAGTTATGTATTTTGGCATGTAGCCTAAAACATATGATTATGGTTTGTATTAAGAACCATTTAAATTGGATGAAATATAATTATTACCCCTTCTTGTATTAAATGTTATATTTCGGGACGCCTTGCATGCCCGGCATGCGGCGGGTTGCCACCTCTAGATCCAATATAGGGTCTGGGGCGTGACAGCTTATGTGGTATCAGAGCCTAGGTTTAACCTTAGGGACAAACACCAGATGACACTAGGCAGAACATTAGGATTACATTGGGAGGGTGATAACTTTATTAAAAATTTCAAGTAATATATTTTGGAAGCCTGAATTTTGTGGTTTACAAGGTTATTGACTGGGACCTAACTCTGGCAGGAGTTAAGGATGCCACGTCGCACTAGGAGTCTGCGGCCTATTGGGAACTCCCAGGCTGGTGACTCAGGCCAGCAGGGAGGCCAGCAAGCTTCCGGAGGCTCTGGTTCCGTTAATTTAGCTGACAATGATCAACCACAATTTCAAGCCCAGTTGCTTCAGACTCTGGCGGGAATGTCGCAGGCTATGCAAGCCATGCAGCAACAGATTCAGCAAATCCAGCCTGCTCGGCCTGCCTCTCCCGCTCCGCAGCCTGCTCAGTCGGCTCCATCCCAGCCCTGGCGGGAGGGGGCCGGAGCTTTGCTGAGTTCAAGAGCTTGGCCCCTGCTCCCTTTTGTGGATCCACTAACCCTGCCGATGCTGAAAAATGGATGAGGGAGATGGAGAAAGCCTTTGCAGCTCATGGTAGCCAAGAGGAGGAGCGAATCAGATTCGCTACCTACCTCCTTCAGGGGGAGGCATATGATTGGTGGCTACTTGTGGAGCAGCGAATGGATGGAAGGACTGTTTCCTGGGGAGAGTTTAAGGAAGTCTTCTATGACAAATACTTCCCCAATAGTGTGCAGAGGCAGATGCAGTCGGAGTTTGTCAAACTGGAGCAAGGAAATCTCTCTGTGGCGCAGTATGAAGCCGAGTTTACCCGGTTGGCTCGGTTTGCTCCAGACATAGCCGCCACTGAGAGAGCCAAGATCATCAAGTTCACCGAGGGACTGAGGCCTAGACTGATGCAAGCAGTCAATGCCTTTGAACTCTCCACATTCAGTGCTGTGGTGAACAAGGCCCTGGTGATTGAGAGAGATATGGGTGTGGTCCATAAGCAGTGGGAGCAGCAACAGAGGAAGAAGAAGGGGCCTCCTTCTGGCCAGTCTTCAGGACAGGCCAAGAAGAAAGGTCCTTATCAGGCCCCCTCAGGACCGAAGAGTACGGAAACTCGTTGCCCTCAATGCGGAAACTCCCACCAGGCAAGTGGTGCCGCGGGACGGCTGGTGCCTGCTTCATATGTGGGCAGGTGGGTCACAAGATGGCCACTTGTCCCCTTCGGAGGGATCAGCAGCCTCCTCGGATCAAGGTAGAGGCCAGCAGCAGCAGCCTAGGACCCAGGGAAGGGTCTTTACTCTCACACAACAGGATGCTGCCGCTTCCAACTCCGTTGTGACAGGTACGCCTGTTACTTAAGTACTCGTTTAAGATTGCTTCATTCATATGCAATGGATGCATTGATCATGAATGATAAAGTATTGTTAAACCTCATGACATCTAAGATAAACTAAATTTTGTGACCAGGTATAATTAAAGTAGGCAATGCTTATGCTCAATTCTTAGTAGATCCGGGTGCCACGCATTCATTTGTATCTGGCACATATCTCGCTAAGGATGAATCTTTGACACCCGTTCCCCTAGAGCAGGAGTTGTGCATTGCTCTCCCAAATGGTGATGTTATGAGGTAGACTCAGTATGCAGATCTTGCCTGATTAACATGGGGGATAGGAGATTGAAGGCCGATCTAATCGTCCTCCCACTAAAATCATTCGATGTTATCCTTGGGATGGACTGGTTGGCCTCCTATCATGCTTCAGTAGACTGTTTCAGGAAGATGGTGATCTTCAAAATTCCTAATCAACCTGAATTCAGTTTTACTGGAAGTCAGGAGCATCTGGCCTCGGTGTTCGTGTCAGCACTACAGGCCGCAAAGTATTTGAAGAAGGGTAGCCAAGGGTTTCTTGCTGTGGTCAAAGATCTTCAGCAGGATGAGGTCAAGTTGGAGGATATTCCAGTGGCTCGGAATTTCCTGATGTATTCCCAGATGATTTGACCGAATTACCCCCAGATCGGGAGGTTGAGTTCACTATTGATTTGGCCCCTGGCACTGGACCTATATCCAAGGCCCCGTACCGTATGGCCCCAGCTGAGCTAAAAGAGTTGAAGAGCCAATTGCAGGAGCTCCTTGACCGGGGATTCATCAGACCTAGTGTATCTCCTTGGGGTGCTCCAGTATTATTTGTCAAAAAGAAAGATGGAAGTCTTCGGCTCTGCATTGATTACCGAGAAATCAATAGGGTAACAGTGCGGAACAAGTATCCTCTGCCAAGGATTGATGATCTATTTGATCAACTCCAAGGAGCTCGGGTATTCTCGAAGATTGATCTTCGGTCAGGATACCATCAACTCAAGGTCAAGGCTGGGGATGTGCTTAAGACAGCATTCAGGACTAGGTATGGCCACTGAGTTCTTGGTGATGCCGTTTGGGTTGACTAATGCCCCGGCAGCATTCATGGACTTGATGAACAGAATCTTTAAGCCATACTTGGACCAGTTTGTGGTGGTGTTCATTGATGACATCCTGGTGTATTCTAAAAGCCAGGAGGAGCATGTGGACCACCTGAAGATTGTTCTGCAAACTCTTCGGGAGAAAAAGCTTTATGCCAAGTTGCAGAAGTGTGACTTCTGGTTGAGCCAAGTATCATTCTTGGGTCATATAATATCTAAAGATGGCATATCTGTGGATCCAAAGAAGATTGAGGCAGTTGTTAACTGGTGTAGGCCTTCCAATGTGTCTGAAATAAGAAGTTTCGTGGGGCTGGCTGGATATTATCGCAGATTTGTGGAAGGCTTCTCTCGCATTGCTCTACCCCTGACTCGCTTGACCCAAAAACAAGCGAAGTTTGATTGGACTGAGGAGTGTGAGAGAAGTTTTCAGGAGCTGAAGCAACGCCTAGTATCAGCCCCCGTCTTACCCTTCCGTCAGGATCTGGAGGATTCACCCTATTCATGGATGCTTCTCGGAAGGGATTGGGATGTGTTCTGATGCAAAATGAGAAGGTGATAGCCTATGCCTCTCGACAGTTAAAGCCATACGAGCAAAACTATCCTACCCATGACCTAGAGTTGGCCGCCGTGATTTTTTCCTTGAAGATTTGGCGGCATTATCTTTATGGAGAGGCATGTGATGTGTATACAGACCACAAAAGTCTGAAATACATCTTCACTCAGAAGGAGTTAAATTTGAGACAGAGGAAGTGGATGGAGCTACTAAAAGATTATGACTGAACCTGCACTATCATCAGGGAAGGCCAATGTGGTAGCTGATGCCTTGAGTAGGAAGTCCTTCTCGGAGTTAGCTTCTATGATCACTTCTCAACCTCACATCTGGAGGGACCTTGAGAAGTTGGAGGTTGGATTGCGAGTACAGCGGTCCGATGGACTTGTGGCAGCACTTGTACTCCAACCCACTCTAATAGACAGGATCAAGTCCTCCCAGAAAGAAGACTTGGACCTGCAAAAGATTAAAGAAGCTGTGAAGTCAGGGGTTCAAAATGAATTTGCTATAATGGAGGATGGATCCCTGAGATTTGATGGCAGGCTCTGTGTGCCAAATGCGGTGGAACTAAGAGCAGAAATTCTGAGGGAGGCCCACTACTCTCCCTATACAGTGCACCCAGGAGGCACCAAGATGTACAGAGACCTAAAAGAAAATTTTTGGTGGAAGGGAATGAAAAGAGAGATTGCTCAGTATGTGGCCAAATGTTTAATATGTCAGCAAGTGAAGGCTGAACATCAAAGGCCTGCGGGACCTCTTCAATCTCTGATGATTCCACAGTGGAAATGGGAGAAGATCACTATGGACTTCATGACTGGTCTGCCTAAGACCCCTAGGAGCAATGATGCGGTGTGGGTCATTGTAGACAGATTGACGAAGTCAGCCCATTTCCTGCCATTCAGAGTTGGGATTTCCAGTGAGAGATTAGCCAACATGTATATTGAACAAATTTTGAGGCTTCATGGTGTCCCCGTATCTATTGTATCAGATCGGGATACTAGGTTTGTGTCCCAATTCTGGAAGAGTCTTCATAGAGCTCTGGGGACCAAACTGAACTTCAGCACAGCCTTTCATCCTCAGACAGATGGGCAGTCTGAGAGGACCATACAGACCCTGGAGGACATGTTGCGAGCCTGTGTGATGGACTTGGGTGGTGCTTGGGACAACCACTTATCTTTAGTGGAATTTGCTTACAATAATAGTTACCAAGCCAGTATCCAGATGGCTCCATTTGAGGCCTTGTATGGTAGAGAAGGTGCAGTTGATTAAGGAACGACTCCGCACAGCTCAGAGCCGACAGAAGAGCTATGTAGATGTGAGAAGAAGGGAGCTAGAATTTCAGGTTGGAGACCATGTCTTTCTGAAGATATCACCAACCAAAAATGTGATGAGATTTGGGATTAAAGGTAAATTGAGTCCACGATACATTGGGCCATTTGAGATTCTGAGTAAAGTAGGGGAGGTGGCTTATAGCCTGGCATTACCTCCGGCTCTCTGGGGTACACAATGTATTTCATATCTATGTTGAGAAAGTACATTTCTGACCCCAGCCATGTGATACAGTTTGAGCCCATAAGGAATGATCTGACATATGAAGAGCATCCTGTGCGTATTGTGGACCGCAAGGACCAAGTCTTAAGACGGCGTAGCATTCCCTATGTCAAGGTTCAGTGGAGTAACCATTCTGAGAGGAGGCTACTTGGGAGCTGGAGGAGGAAGTGAAAAAGAAATATCCATACCTATTTGTATCTTAGTTTATGTAAATAAAAAGATAATAATTCTTATGATCAAAGCTTTGGATTCTAAATGTTATATGATGTACACCAATTTCGAGACCAAATTTTTATAAGGAGGGAAGAATGTGAGCCCCGGATCCTCACCATGTGAGGATCCGTCTTCTTGGACCGGAGGAGGGGGAGGCGCCGCAGTCGTACCGCATGCGGGCAACTCCCCAGCACCGCCGGTCAAAGAGGGCGGCGCCCTCTTCTCTCAAGCACAGTGGAGGCCTCCCCACGCTGCTATAAATGGGGAGGGAGGAGGGAGCCTTCCCCTCCACCCACCACCATCAATGTGCCAGGTAAGGTTCCCCCTTCGTCCACTGTTTTGCAGAGAGAAACGGGTGACAGAGAGAGGGAATCGGGAGAAATTCCTCCCGTTTCCATGCCCGGCCGCTCGAGGCGGCCGGAGGAGGGAGGAGGAGGAGCCTCCGGCCGCTCGAGGCGGCCGGAGTGGGACAGCGGAGGGCCGCCGAGCGGCCCTCCCTTCATCGCGGAACCAAGCCGCTCCGCGGCTTGGTTCGGGCCCGGCGGAGTGCCCGCCGGCTCGCCGGGCCCGGGCTGCTGTCGCGGCCTCCACCGGCGCCGGGGCAGCGTCCGGTGGAGGTCCGGCCGACCGTGATGGCCGGCCGTGCCACCGGCATGGGTAGAGACCGCGGCGGGCAACGGGAGAGAGAGAGAGAAATAGAGGAAGAGAGAGAGGGGAGGAGCTCGGCCATGGCAGCGGCCGGCTCCGGGCCGGTCGGCGGTGGCCGGGCCCCTCCGGGAAGTGGCCGGCGGTGGCCCCGGCCGCCGGCACACGCTTCCCCTGTTTCGGACGAAACAAGGGAGGCGGGGGTGATAGGGGGAGCGGGCCGATTCGGGCCGTTCCCCCATTTTGGGCCCTATTGGGCCGTTTCGTGAGCCATTTTTGGGCCGCGATTTGAACCCTGTATTGGCCAAAAATGGAAAAATAAAAGTATGCCCCAGATCAGTGTTGATTCTAGTTTCTGAGGGTATTTTTATTTTTCCATTTGGGCCTATGTATTGGGAGATATTTAAGCCCAAGTTGGCCCCGGATTAAAATTGGGTAGAGCTAAAAGCTATTTTGATATGCTACTCTTGGGGACTAAAAATTGGGAAATTGATGCTGTAGGTACCCAGGTGCTTAAATAACCGAATTACATCTTTGGATTAGCGCCAGGAGGTAAGTAAGTCATTTATCATAATTTTCATAAATATAAAAATTATGTATTTAAATGTTATATTATTATATATTGCATTATTTGAAAAATAAGAAAATGGATTGGTATTATTATTTGTAAATGAGCCTTTGCTATGATTAGTTTATTATTTATTATATTTTATAAATAATTGGGTATCTATGTGGACAACTGATCAATTGACATGACTTTGAAATTGTTAAAGGTTTTATAAATATACATGTGTATGTGACATTTTATGAAAAGTATATGGATTGTATTTTTGCAACGATACATGCTATTGAGCAAATGATACTTTTTGTATATGATGATATATCCCACTATGGTCCGCTATGATATGGTATGATGTGATATGTTGCATGACTCACTTGGCACCGGGACCCAACTCCATAGGGGGTATATGGAGCACACACACCCAGGAGGTGTGCTGTGATAGGATATGGCAATATTATGCCACATGGCACCGGGACCCATCTCCATAGGGGGGTATATGGAGAACACACTCTTGGGGTGTGTTGTAGCCAGATATGGCAGGATGTGAGTGCATGACACTGGTTCCAGGACCCTGACTCCTAGGGGATATTTAGGGAGGATACACCCGAGGGGGGTGTTCTGTGTACATAGTGTATGGCCGTAGGACATTGGTATAAAAATACATTTTTTACATGCTATTTACAGTGGTTTTATCCTGAAATTGTATATTCTTGATATACTATATATGGCAATTGCTTCCAAAATTTATTTTGAGCATATGATGCATGTTTTGATAACATGGTAAATGTATCTGAAATATGGGAGCTTGGCAGATATTTATTGTGGAAAAATTTAGTTTATAAAAGCGTGAAGTGATTAAATTACATTATAGTTGGCTTACTTATTGAGTGTGAGCTCATTTAAATCTCACAATGTTTTTCAGAGCCACAGAACTGAAGATGGGGATATGGGGTAGTTGAAGCAGCTATCAGAGTGGCTTAGATCCAGTACTTTGTTGTAACCCCATTGAGTTATGTATTTTGGCATGTAGCCTAAAACATATGTTTATGGTTTGTATTAAGAACCATTTAAATTGGACAAAATATAATTATTACCCCTTCTTGTATTAAATGTTATATTTCGGGATGCCTTGCATGCCCGGCATGCGACGGGTTGCCACCTCTAGTATAGGGTCTGGGGCGTGACAGTCAGGCTTTGAGCAGGGCAAGGGCAGACAATTGGTGCCTGGAGAAGTGGCACACTAAACCTCAATATGGCCTCATAAGGAAACAGACGAGAATTCTCCAGGTGCCTAGCGTTCAAAGGAAGCAGCTATCTAAAAGCTTCAGAATTCGTGGGGTCTTGAGGAGCATGGACCTAGCCATGTTTAATGGGAAAAGTGAGTTGCCACTCCACGCTTCACTGTACGCTGCATTGCTTTCTCGCTACGAAGTTCTCTCTCTCCCTCTCTCTCTCTCTCTCACACACACACACATTTTTAATTGGAGTGGAGGAAGGAGAACCTTGCCCATTTTTGTTCATAGAGAGAGAATTAACACAAAGTTTCAAGGAGTAATATAGGAAAATAAACCGAGTAATTAATCGCAAGTAATGGTTCGATTTTCCTCTCTCTAGTATTTGAAGTCTTAATTTTCTCTTCTAGGTGCAAAGATGATCAGTCCATTCTCCGTCACTCCGGAAGAAAGCTTCCCGTCACCACCGGAGACCAGAAGGGAAAGCAAGGGTCGTCTGAAGGGGTCCGAGAGATGGATTTGCACAGGATCGTGATATTTCAAAGATTTCAATTATTCATGAACTTCGTTTTTTTTGGTAGGCCTTCACGTACTTAACAACTTCAAATGCACCACTATTGGCTGTAAGATTCACGTCTTGGATATAGCTAGTGGGGAACCATGGTTGGCTAATGAATTGTTGGCCTGGGTGTCAGGTCAGCGCCCACACAGAGTTTCAGGAGATGGAATTCTTAGTTACTTTGGGAATAACTCTTGGTATTCCCCTAGTTTATCTGTTCCTCTTCTATAAGAAGACTCGAAGTGTCTTCAAAAGGTAAGAGGAAGAGACTGAGACTGAGATCTTCCTCCTCTCCTCACCGATGCTGCGGCTTAGGGGCATGAACGTACAGAGGACTCTGTAGCCCCTGACGATCCTACTTCCATTGTTGCTGAAATTAGGTATGTCCCTTATCTTGGGCTCTTTCATGAATATCATTAAAAAACAAAACATGAAAAAAAGGAGTCCCAGAGCTTGATCTGACCCCACTGCTGCCAATGTCATGGCCGCTTCAGTACTGGGCGTCCATAGAGCCTTGGCTGGTCATGCATGTCAAATGCCCACCTCTCCATCTGATCGATTTGGGGGCAGGAAAAGGAACTCACAGTGGGATCGTGTTTGTTTTTTATCCAACCCAAACCGCGCGTGGTTTTAGTAGGCTGGTCTAAATCATAGAAATTTTTGACTGCCACCGTCGAATATAGCAGAACTCAAGCACAGCTGTTGCCTACTTAATTAAAAAAGTATAGGATTTGGAAGGATTGACAGGATACAAAGAGCCTTTTTATAGAAAGGATTAGATAAGGTTTAAGAGTTCAGTAGTTTGGTGAATTGGGACAGCATATACAAAGATCAAAAGAAAGAATGCTTGGGCATCAAAAATATAAAAAACTTCAACACCTCCCTCCTTGCCTAGTAGGCATGAAAGCTTATCGATAGTTCTTAGGCTATTTGAAAGAAGCAAATTAGTATGTTGTATTACGCCAAAAGAAAATTAGGGATAAGGGCATGCTGTTGTCTAGTGAAGCTCTCTCCTACCTCAAAGGAAATTAGTAGGAATTAGGAAGCTTTCTAGAATTGTTTAGCCTTCAAATTGGAGAATGGATAAAATATCATATTCTCAAAGGATATTTGGATTGAACAGCTACCACTGTCCCTCATCTTTAGTAATTTGTACTAGAGATATGTGTAAGGCGTAACTACTCGATTGCTTTCCAATGGAGAAAGCGTTCTCTCAACTGGATTATAAAGATCCATGGGTCTCTCAACAGGAGGAATCTAATCAGCTTTCTTCAAGCCTCTCAGATTTGGAGGCTCCACTTAGGCCTTCAAGAGTGACTAAAAGTCTAGTGTAGAAACTCTTTCAGAGTGATACCTTTTTAGTGAACTCTTATAAATTTTAAATTGTGGGCGCTTGGCCTGGTCATTCCACAAGGAAGTATGGAAGGCTGCAATTCCTCTAAAAATAAAGGTGATCTTATAACTAGCTCTTAGAAACAAACTTCATACTAGAGAGATTTAAGTAAATTATGAAGAGATGGCCTGACAACTATGGGTATGCTCTTTGTGGATCCTTACGAGAAGCTGCTAATCATATCTTCTTGATATGCCCCTTGTTGAAGAAGGTTTGATCATTTATCAAATCTTATCTAAATATTGAAAAATGGCCATCACCTGTCAAATCTTGTCTAAATATTGAATGATGGCCATCAAGACTACTGGATCCTCGGAAAGCTTGGAGGAGATAAACATTCTAGCATAAGTTAAGGATGGGACTAATTAATGGGTGCTATGTGTAAATAGATCTGAATGGAAAGAAATTCAAGAATCTTCATGAACAAAAGATTTTCCTCTTCTTCCAATCATGGGCATAGCTTGACCAATCTAACTCCGCCAAGTAGAGTCATCATATTGTTTTCGTAGCCCTGTCACATATTCTTATAGGAGATGAGGTAATGCAATGATCACAGCATAAAATCTTCTTTTTGGATTGCAATGTCTCGGCTATCCGCCGATATACCTAATTGTTGATGCTTTATTTTTCAGTTCTTCAATTATTCATCCCACTTACTCTATTTCACATTAACCAGTTCTAATCATTTTAAAATATGTCTCTCTTCTTTATTTTCTCTATTCACTCTATATCTCATAAATTCTATCATACTTTTTCCTTTATATAGTTTTCTTATTTAATAAACTTGAGGAAACTTTGGATCCTTCATGATAACGCCAAGTCACCTTCTTCAAACGTCGGGAAAGACGGACGTCCTTCTCTCCGGACCCCTGCCAGAAAAGTCTCCGGAGACCGGATGCTCCGATGGGGACCCTCCGACGCTCAAGTTAGTTACTTGGGATCAGACAAGAACTGCTCAGCAGAAGGGAGCTGAAACAGTTAGGGTTTTTGCTAGTAGGAAGAAAACTAGAAAACCAGAGTTCGAGTCCCTACTTACAGCGCGGGCGCGTGCTTTTATACCTGTTCGAATGTTCCATCTTTCTGTTCCAGAAGATTGCTGTCGTACCAACACTGTGCGCGCCGGAGGCATCCCGCGTTACCTGTCAATATGGCTTTACAGGTGTCTAGCAGTCGCGTTTGCATTTGGTGCGCACCGTTGTTTGACATGACCGTGAACAGTTGCAAGTGGTAGTGAATCGTACTCCGTAACGGGGCACAGTCATGCACAGTGATACATGCAATGCACCATACATCGTTATGAGGCATGGCCGCAAGCAGCCACGGGCGCACGGCGAGTCATGTGGGTGCGTCAAGTGGCCCGAAGTTGTCATTTGGTTCGAAGGCTGGTTCACGTACTGAACGTTGATGATGCCTGCGCACCCCGAGATTGGAGGGGGTCTCGAGGTTGAGATGTAGTGACCTCACCCCGAGACCGGAGGGGTTCTTGGGGGTGAGATGATGCTTGTGCACCCCGAGACCGGAGGGGGGTCTCGGGGTTGAGATAAGGTGACCTCACCCCGAGACCGGAGGGGGTCTCGGGGGTGAGATGGTGCTTGTGCACCTCAAGATCGGATGGGGGGTCTCGGGGTCGAGATGTGGTGACCTCACCCCGAGATCGGAGGGGGTCTCGGGGGTGAGATGGTGTTTGTGCACCCGAGATCGAAGGGGAGTCTCGGGGTCGAGATATGGTGATCTCACCCCGAGACCGGAGGGGGTCTCGGGGGTGAGATGATGCTCATGCACCCCGAGACCAGTGGGGGTCTCGGGGTCGAGATATGGTGACCTCACCCCAAGACCGGAGGGGGTCTCGGGGGTGAGATGGTGCTTGTGCACCCCGAGACCAGAGGGGGGTCCCGGGGTTGAGATATGGTGATCTCACCCGAGACCGAAGGGGGTCTCGGCGGTGAGATGATGCTTGTGCATCCCGAGACTGGAGGGGGGGTCTCGGGGTCGAGATATGGTGACCTTACCCCAAGACTGGAAGGGGTCTCGGGGGTGAGGTGATGCTTGTGCACCCCGAGACCGGAGGGAGGTCTCGGGGTTGAGATGTGGTGACCTCACCCCGAGACCGGAGGGGGTCTCGGGGGTGAGATGGTGCTTGTGCACCCCGAGACCAGAGGGGGGTCCCGGGGTTGAGATGTTGTGACCTCACCCCGAGATCGGAGGGGGTCTCGGGGGTGAGGTGGTGCCTGTGCACCCCAAGACCGGAGGAGGTCTCGGGGTTGAGACGTGGTGACCTCCGTTAGCTACTGTTACCATTTGTTCTAACGGCGCTGGATCAGCCACATCAGATGTCCCTCACCCCTGAGGCGAAGCGGGCCCCACTGGCAAGGCGAAAGGGGTGCTACCTCACACGTGGCTGATCCCTATCCACATCTCTATGTGGACGGCATGGGGAATGTGAAAAGGCGGCTGCTTCCGTACACTGAGCCCGACACGATCGACCTCGAGGTGGGGTTAACTCTTCGAAGTCTGCATGAAAAGCTGCATCATCATTACCTCTCATAGCGGCGACGTCAGCGGAGTCCCATCATTGGCCGGAGGCATATCGTATCACGTGCTGGGCAACCATCGAGGCGAACCAGCCTATGGTGGGGGTCCATGTGGTTGATGAGGCGAGGCGGGATAATTTGAAAGCCCAATAAAACTCGAATAGGGGGTTGAATCTGGCCACACCACTGCTGCCACCGTCGTCTTCCTCTGAGCCTCTGCTTTTGGTCTCCCCTGCAATCCGAGAACCTGCGCTTAGCTTCCCTTCCTTCAGGTCAGTTTTTTGTCCATTATAGACTCCTTCATCCCTTCTTTTATCCATGAGTTCTCCATCTTGGACCTCGGAGGATGATTCGGAGAATCGTTCTCCCTTTGAGAGGCACCGCGCCTCTCCTGTGCCTTCCCCATCTCCTCCACTTGAGTGGTCCACTGACTCAGAGGACCGCGTCCCTCTGGCCCAGCGATGGGTCACCGGCGGGGCTCCCTCGAGGAGCCGCCGGTCAGAGGCTGGCATCTCCTCGAGGGTGGAGGGGTCCCCGGAGGGGACCGCCTCCATGGTAACAGGCCTGGATTTGGCAAAAATTTGGGCCTGTTACCAGATTCTCTGGGATGTTGAGCTTTTCCTGCTGACTCCCAATGATAGAGTCATCTCCTCCCGACCCGGCCGGGTGGCCCTTTATGAGATTTTCCTGAAGGCCGATCTCCGTCCACCTTTTCCTCCCTTTTTCATCAATCTTCTTCAGTACTACTCCTTGACTCCTTCGTTGAGATGTTGTGACGTCACCCCGAGACCGGAGGGGGTCTCGGGGTGAGATGATGCTTGTGCACCCCGAGGAGGGGGTCTCGGGGGTGAGATGATGCTTGTGCATCCCGAGACCGGAGGGGGGGTCTCGGGGTTGAGATATGGTGACCTCACCCCGAGACTGGAGGAGGGTCTCGGGTTGAGATATGGTGACCTCACCCCGAGACCGGAGGGGGTTTCGGGGGTGAGATGGTGCTTGTGCACCCCGAGACTGGAGGGGGGGTCTCGGGGTCGAGATGTGGTGACCTCACCCCAAGACCGGAGGGGGTCTCGGGGTGAGATGGTGTTTGTGCACCCCGAGACCGGAGGAGGGTCTCGGGGTCGAGATATGGTGATCTCACCACAAGACCGGGGAGTCTTGGGGGTGAGATGATGCTGGTGCATCCCGAGACCGGTGGGGGGTCTCAGGGTCGAGATATGGTGACCTCACCCCAAGACCGGAGGGGGTCTCACGGGTGAGATGGTGCTTGTGCACCCCGAGACCAGAGGGGGGTCTCGGGTTTGAGATATGGTGATCTCACCCGAGACCGGAGGGGGTCTCGGGGGTGAGATGATGCTTGTGCACCCCGAGACCAGAGGGAGGGTCTCGGGATCGAGATATGGTGACCATACCCTGAGACGGGAAGGGGTCTCGGGGGTGAGGCGATGCTTGTGCACCCCAAGACCGGAGGGGGGTCTCGAGGTTGAGATGTGGTGACCTCACCCCGAGACCGGAGGGGGTCTCGGGGGTAAGATGGTTATTGTGCACCCCAAGACCAGAGGGGGGTCCCGGGGTTGAGATGTTGTGACCTCACCCCGAGATCGGAGGGGGTCTCGGGGGTGAGATGGTGCCTGTGCACCCCGAGACCGGAGGGGGTCTCGAGGTTGAGACGTGGTGACCTCCGTTAGCTACTGTTACCATTTGTTCTAACGGCGCTGGATCAGCCATATCAGATGCTCCCTCACCCCTGAGGCGAAGCGGGCCCCACTGGCAAGGCGAAAGGGGTGCAACCTCCCACGTGGCTGATCCCTGTCCACATCTCTATGTGGACAGCATGGGGAATGTGAAAAGGCGGCCGCTTCTATACACTGAGCCCACCACGATCGGCCTCGAGGTGGGGTTAACTCTTCGAAGTCCGCATGAAAAGCTGCATCATCATTACCTCTCATAGCGGCGACGTCAGCGGAGTCCCATCATTGGCCGGAGGCGTATCGTATCACGTGCTGGGTAACCATCGAGGCGAACCAGCATATGGTGGGGGTCTGTGTGGTTGATGAGGCGAGGCAGCAAAATTTGAAAACCCAATAAAACTCGAATGGGGGTTGAATCTGGCCACACCACTGCTACCACCATCGTCTTCCTCTGAGCCTCTGGGTTTTGGTCTCCCCTGCAACCCGAGAACCTGCGTTTAGCTTCCCTTCCTTCAGGTCAGTTTTTTGTCCATTCTAGACTCCTCCATCCCTTCTTTTATCCTAAGTTCTCCATCTTGGACCTCGAAGGACGATTCGGAGAATCATTCTCCCTTTGAGAGGCACCGTGCCTCTCCTGTGCCTTCCCCATCTCCTCCACTTGAGTGGTCCACTGACTCAGAGGACCGCGTCCCTCTGGCCCAGTGACGGGTCACCGGCGGGGCTCCCTTGAGGAGCCGCCGGTCAGAGGCCGGCATCTCCTCGAGGGTGGAGGGGTCCCTGGAGGGGACCGCCTCCACGGTAACAGGCTTGGATTTGGCAAAAATTTGGGCCTGTTACCAGATTCCCCGGGATGTTGAGCTTTTCCTGCTGACTCCCGATGATAGAGTCATCTCCTCCCGACCCGGCCGGGTGGCCCTTTATGAGATTTGCCTGAAGGCGGGTCTTCATCCACCTTTTCCTCCCTTTTTCATCAATCTTCTTCAGTACTACTCCTTGACTCCTTCATTGAGATGTAGTGACGTCACCCCGAGACCGGAGGGGGTCTCGGGGGTGTGATGATGCTTGTGCACCCCGAGACCGGAGGGGGGGTCTCCGGGTTGAGATATGGTGACCTCACCCCAAGACCGAAGGGGGTCTCGGGGGTGAGATGGTGCTTGTGCACCCCGAGACTGGAGGGGGGGTCTCGGGGTCAAGATGTGGTGACCTCACCCCAAGACCTGAGGGGGTCTCGGGGTGAGATGGTGTTTGTGCACCCCGAGATCGGAGGGGGGTCTCGGGGTCGAGATATGGTGATCTCACCCCGAGACCGGAGGGGGTCTCGGGGGTGAGATGATACTGGTGCACCCCGAGACCGGTGGGGGGTCTCGGGTCGAGATATGGTGACCTCACCCCGAGACCGGAGGGGGTCTCGCGGGTGAGATGGTGCTTGTGCACCCCGAGACCAGAGGGGGGTCCCGAGGTTGAGATATGGTGATCTCACCCGAGACCGAAGGAGGTCTCGGGGGTGAGATGATGCTTGTGCACCCTGAGACCGAAGGAGAGGGTCTCGGGGTCGAGATATGGTGACCTCACCCTGAGACCGGAGGGGGTCTCGGGGTGAGGTGATGCTTGTGCACCCCGAGATCGAGGGGGGTCTCGAGGTTGAGATGTGGTGACCTCACCTCGAGACCGGAGGGGATCTCGGGGGTGAGATGGTTATTGTACACCCCGAGACCAGAGGGGGGTCCCAGGGATGAGATGTTGTGACCTCACACCGAGATCGGAGGGGGTCTCGGGGGTGAGATGGTGCCTGTGCACCCCGAGACCGGAGGGGGTCTCGGGGTTGAGACATGGTGACCTCCGTTAACTGCTGTTACCATTTGTTCTAACGGCGCTGAATCAGCCACATCAGATGCCCCCTCACCCCTGAGATGAAGCGGGCCCCACTGGCAAGGTGAAAGGGTTGCTACCTCCCACCTGGCTGATCCCTGTCCACATCTCTATGCGGACGGCATGGGGAATGTGAAAAGGTAGCTGCTTCCATACACTGAGCCCGCCACGATCGACCTCGAGGCGGGGTTAACTCTTCGAAGTCCGCATGAAAAGCTGCATCATCATTACCTCTCATAGCGGCGACGTTAGCGGAGTCCCATCATTGGCCGGAGACGTATCGTATCACGTGCTGGGCAACCATCGAGGCGAACAAGCCTATGGTGGGGGTCCATGTGGCTGATGAGACGAGGCGGGACAATTTGAAAACCCAATAAAACTCAAATGGGGGGTTGAATCTGGCCACACCACTGCTGCCACCGTCGTCTTCCTCTGAGCCTCTGGGTTTTGGACTCCCCTGCAACCCGAGAACCTGCGCTTAGCTTCCCTTCCTTCAGGTCAGTTTTTTGTCCATTCTAGACTCCTCCATCCCTTCTTTTATCCATGAGTTCTCCATCTTGGACCTCGGAGGACGATTCGGAGAATCGTTCTCCCTCTGAGAGGCACTGCGCCTCTCCTGTGCCTTCCCCTTCTCCTCCACTTGAGTTGTCCACTGACTCAGAGGACCGCGTCCCTCTGGCCCAGCGATGGGTCACCGGTGGGGCTCCCTCGAGGAGCCGCCGGTCAGATCCTCGAGGGTGGAGGGGTCCCCGGAGGGGACCGCCTCCACGGTAACACCAGGATTTGGCAAAAATTTGGGCATGTTACCAGATTCTCGGGGATGTTGAGCTTTTTCCTGCCGACTCCCGATGATAGAGTCATCTCCTCCCGACTCGGCCGGGTGGCCCTTTATGAGATTTGCCTGAAGGCGGGTCTCCGTCCACCTTTTCCTCCCTTTTTCATCAATCTTCTTCAGTACTACTCCTTGACTCCTTCGTTGAGATGTAGTGACGTCACCCCGAGACCGGAGGGGGTCTCAGGGGTGAGTGATGCTTGTGCACCCCGAGACCGAAGGGGGGACTCGGAGTTTGAGATATGGTGACCTCACCCTGAGACCGGAGGGGATCTCGTGGTTGAGATATGGTGACCTCACCCCGAGACCGGAGGGGGTCTCGGGGTGAGATGGTGCTTGTGCACCCCGAGACGGAGGGGGGGCTCGGGTGAGATGATGACCTCACCCCAAGACCGGAAGGGTCTCGGGGTCGAGATATGGTGATCTCACCCCGAGACCAAGGGGGTCTCGGGGGTGAGATGATGCTGGTGCACCCCGAGACCGGTGGGGGTCTCGGGGTCGAGATATGGTGACCTCACCCCGAGATCGGAGGGGGTCTCGGGGGTGAGATGTGCTTGTGCACCCCGAGACCAGAGGGGGTCTCGGGGTTGAGATATGGTGACCTCACCCGAGACCGAAGGGGGTCTCGGGGGTGAGATGATGCTTGTGCACCCCGAGACCGGGGGGGTCTCGGGGTCGAGATATGGTGACCTCACCCGAGACCGGAGGGGGTCTCGAGGGTGAGGTGATGCTTGTGCACCCCGAGACCGGAGGGGGTCTCGGGGTTGAGATGTGGTGACCTCACCCCGAGACCGGAGGGGTCTCGGGGGTGAGATGGTGCTTGTGCACCCCGAGACCGAGGAGGGTCCCGGGGTTGAGATGTTGTGACCTCACCCCGAGACCGGAGGGGGTCTCGGGGGTGAGATGGTGCCTGTGAACCCCGAGATCGAAGGGGGTCTCGGGATTGAGACGCGGTGACCTCCGTTAGCTGCTGTTACCATTTGTTCTAACGGCACTGATCAGCCACATCAGATGCCCCCTCACCCCTGAGGCGAAGCGGGCCCCACTGGCAAGGCGAAAGGGGTGCTACCTTCCACGTGGCTGATCCTGTCCACATCTCTATGCGGACGGCATGGGGAATGTGAAAAGGCGGCCGCTTCCGTACACTGAGCCCGCCACGATCGACCTCGAGGCGGGTTAACTCTTCGAAGTCCGCATGGAAAGCTGCATCATCATTACCTCTCAGAGCGACGTCAGCAGAAGTCCATCATTGGCCGGAGGCGTATCGTATCACGTGCTGGGCAACCATCGAGGCGAACCAGCCTATGGTGGGGATCCATGTGGCTGATGAGACGAGGCGGGACAATTTGAAACCCAATAAAACTCGAATGGGGGGTTGAATCTGGCCACACCACTGCTGCCATCGTCGTCTTCCTCTGAGCCTCTGGTTTTGGTCTCCCCTGCAACCCGAGAACCTGCGCTTAGCTTCCCTTCCTTCAGGTCAGTTTTTTGTCCATTATAGACTCCTTCATCCCTTCTTTTATCCATGAGTTCTCCATCTTCGACCTCGGAGGACAATTCGGAGAATCGTTCTCCCTCTGAGAGGCACCGCCTCTCCTGTGCCTTCCCCTTCTCCTCCACTTGAGTGGTCCACGACTCAGAGGACCGCGTCCCTCTGGCCTAGCGATGGGTCACCAACGGGGCTCCTTGAGGAGCTGCCGGTCAGAGGCCGGCACCTCCTCGAGGGTGGAGGGGTCCCCGGAGGGGACCGCCTCCATGGTAACAGGCCTGGATTTGGCAAAAATTGGGCCTGTTACCAGATTCCCCGGGATGTTGAGCTTTTCCTGCCGACTCCCGATGATAGAGTCATCTCCTCCCGACCCGGCCGGGTGCCCTTTATGAGATTTGCCTGAAGGTGGGTCTCCGTCCACCTTTCCTCCCTTTTTTATCAATCTTCTTGAGTACTATTCCTTGACTCCTTCCCAGCTGGTCCCAAATTCCTATCGGGTCATTAGTGCCTTTGTTATTCTCTGTCATCGTCTTGGCATCACCCCCCGAATCTCTCTTTTCGGACTTTTTATATCCTCCGGTCCCAGAAGGGTTGGTGGCTGTTATAGCCCCGACCCAATTGGGTCCTCAAGCTTTTTCTTCCTTCTTCGATCAAGGGATGGAAATCCCGGTTCTTTTTTGCCAGCGTAGACCAAGTCAGGTCCCGGTGGGGAGACCCCGACCTTCGAGGCAACGCGAACTCCACCGTCCACCCTGGAGATCGGGAAGCGTTGGGTCAGTTGTTGGCTGCCGAGATCCCTCGGTACACCCTGCTCCTGATGGAAGATAACCTCCAGTCGGCGGGTCTTATCTCCCATCGGGGTAAGCCATTTCCACACTTAGCCAAAGTTTTGCTTGCTTCTCTTCTTCTTTTTCCTTTTTTTTTTTTGACCTTGACCGATATCATGCAGCCATGAAGATATCGACACAAAGACTCCTGAAGGCCGTCTCCAAGAAGAGGGCCGAGAAGGGCCGAGTGAAGGCCAGCAAGCTCCGGCCCCAAAACGCCGACAGCTCGGGTACCACCGGCACCGCAAGACCCCCCGGTCGCTCCAGAGATCGACCTCACAGCCGACACCCCGCCAGAGAGGGCGGCGACCATGGGGGTACCAATGGAGGAGCCAGCCACAGAGGAGCCAGCAGTGACGGAGGAGCCCACAGTGGCGGAGGAGGTCCCTGCCCCTGGTGAACCGACTCCACCCGAGGCGGTCAGGAGCTGGGGCGAGGGGCCATCAGGGGCAGCAAGCCCACCCCCTGAGAGGACGCCCAGGAGCAGCCCGCACGCCGAGTCGAAGAATGCTGAGATGGCCGAATGGAGCAGGGCCAGAACAGGGCCGCCCCGGGACTCCATCCTGAATGACGGGCATTGGGCAGAGCGGGTCCTTTCTCCAATTTTCATGCCCGAGGTCCTGGAAGAGCTCAGCCACCTGAAGGCGGGTACATTCTTCCGGGAATCCTACGCGGCCCTTGTCAGAGTAAGTGGTCTTCCACCCTTTGCTTTTATACTTTCCCTTTTTTTAACCTGGAACTTTCATGCAGCTTGCACATTCCCTAAGGGCCGAGGGAGGTGATCCGCGGTGGGAAGGCCCTTCTGCGCGAGGCACAGAAGGAGGCCGAAGATGCTCGGCACCACGCGGAGGCGACTGAGGAGGCGCTGGAGTTGGCCAGAACCGCCTTGGCCAATGAAATAAGGGCCGCCAAGAGCGAGCGGAGGCCGAGGCCAACCGTCTGCGGGCAGCGCTTCACCAAATGACGGAGGCTGAAAACGCCGTGATGGCAGAGACCTGCACATCTCTGAGCTGACCCTGGCCATCCAAGAAATCGAAGGTCGGGCGGCCACGGCTGAGGAGAGAGTAGGGTTGCGGAGGAAAAGGCAGCGGCAGCGGAGGAAAAAACAAGGGCCGCGGAGGAAAAGGCACTGGCAGCAGAGGAGAAGGCAAACCAAGCCGGGGAGGAGGTGAGCCGCGCCCAAGAGGCCGAGAGGGCTGCAGCGGCAGCCCTCGCCGCGGAGGAAAGAGCCCGAGCCGTTGAGGTGGATGCCGCTATCATGGCCAGGACCGCCGGAATCATTGAAGAGTACAAAGCGTCCGAGCGCTTTGTAGATGACTTGGCAGAAGCTTCAATGGCGGTGTTTCTTCAAGGGTTCCAGAATAGGAAGGAGAAAATTGCCAGGGACTTGAACGTTCCCCAAGCCCTGGAAGTCGAACCAAATCACTTCTCGGATTTGGCCCCCTCTGATGATGAGCCTGCGCCAGCTGAACCATGAGCTTCCTGTATTTTTTGTTTTTGCAAGTCCGACGACGTCGGTGTTTTGTAATCACTTCAAATTAATAAAATATCTTTTTCCTTCAAGATAAATTGCCTATCTGCAACTCTTATCCCAAATTCGTTGGTTGATGATGCATGACCTCTCGGTCCTATTAGTGTCAGGGGATAACTCTCAATTCACGCGTGAATTACTCCATCTTAGCCGTCTAGGACCGAAACTCGGGACCAGGAAGGATAGGTTTCCTAAGGTTGAAGCGCTGGACGTTGGTGGTTGAGGTAGGTGGGTTCCTTAGGACTGATGGCACACCGCTCTGCCAGGGGTATGTCGGGCCTTGCGCCAGGTAGGCACATGAATTTAGGTGCCGACGGGGGTCAAACTTTGCGCCTGGATGGTCCAGGGATTTAGCTGCCGATGGGTGTCGGGCTTTATGCTTGGCTGGCCCAGGGATTTAGGTGTCGATGGGTATCGGGCTTTATGCCTGGCTGGCCCAGGGCTTTAGGTGCCGATGGGTGTCGGGCTTTATGCCTGGCTGGCCCAGGGCTTTAGGTGCCGATGGGTGTCGGGCTTCATGCCTGGCTGGTCCAGGGCTTTAGGTGCCGATGGTGTCGGGCTTCATGCCTGGCTGGCCCAGGGCTTTAGGTGCCGATGGGTGTCGGGCTTCATGCCTGGCTGGCCCAGGGCTTTAGGTGTCGATGGGTGTCTGGCTTCATGCCTGGCTAGCCTAGGGCTTTAGGTGCGATGGGTGTCGGGCTTTATGCCTAGCTGGCCAAGGGCTTTAGGTGCCGGCGGGTGTTGGGCTTTATGCTTGGCTGGCCAGGGCTTTAGGTGCCGACGGGTGTCGGGCTTCATGCCTGGCTGGCCCAGGGCTTTAGGTGCCGATGGGTGTCGGGCTTCATGCCTGGCTGGCCCAGGGCTTTAGGTGCCGGCTTTATGCCTGGCTGGCCCAGGGCTTTAGGTGCCGACGGGTGTCGGGCTTTATACCTAGCTGGCCCAGGGCTTTAGGTGCCAACGGGTGTTGGACTTCACGCTGGCTGGCCCAGGGCTTTAGGTGCCGACGGGTGTTGGGCTTCATGCCTGGCTGGCCCAGGGCTTTAGGTGCCGACGGGTGTCGGGCTTCATGCCTGGCTGGCCCAGGGCTTTAGGTGAAAGAACTCAAGAGCTAAAATTAAAATTTATTAATATAGAATGAGGGGCGAAGGCCCAAAAGAATACAGGCACAGTATTTAATGTGAGAGAGAAATGCGCTACTGATAATACCAACGAATGTTGTCTGCATTCCAAGTCCTAGAAAGCGGCTTCCCATCGAGCTCTTCAATCTTGTAAGCTCCATGACGAAGCGTCTCGGCGATCGATAGGGTCCTTCCCAATTTGGGGCTAGCTTGCCCCCTCTGCCAGCTTCGAGACTTCAGCCTGTCGAAGGATCAGGTCCCCCGGCAGGAAAGTCCTGGGACGCACACGGGCGTTATAATATTTGGCGGCCCGTTGCCGGTAGACCACCATCTGAAGTCACGCTCGGTCTCGCATTTCCTCCACCAGGTCGAGGTTGGCTCGCAGCTGGTCTGGGTTGCCTTCCTCGTTGTACGACTCCACCCGAGGGCTCGGTGAGCCAACCTCTACCGGGATGACGGCTTCGGATCCAAAGACTAGGCTGAATGGGGTCTCACCGGTGGGGGCTCATGGCGTTGTGTGGTAGGCCCACATGACATTGGGGAGCTCCTCCACCCACCGTCCCTTACAGTCATCCAGCCGAGTTCTCAGTCCTTAGAGAATGATTTAATTAGTTACCTCGGCCGCCCATTGGTCTGGGGTGCCCGACGGAAGTGAATTTCTGACGGATGCCCAGTTCGGAGCAGAATTCCTGGAAGGGCGTGTTGTCAAACTGCCAGCCATTGTCGGTGACCAGGGTGTGCGGCAGTCGAACCGGCATATAATGGACTTCCAGAAGAAGGATCTCACTTTGCTTTCCGTGATCTTAGCAAGGGCCTCGGCTTCAACCCACTTGGTGAAGTGATCAACGGCCACCAGGAGGAACTTTCGCTGTCCGAAGGCCGGAGGGAATGGTCCCAGGATATCCATACCCCACTGGGCGAAGGGCCAGGGTGCCACCAAGGGGGTTAACTGAGACGTCGGCTGTCACTAGATATTAGCATGGCGCTGATAGCTATCACATCTCTTAACGAGCTCGGCTGCGTCCTCCTTCATGGTCAGCCAAAAGTACCCCTGTCGTAGGGCCTTGTAAGCTAGGGCTCTGCCCCCCAGGTGACTTCCACAGATGCCTTCATGGATCTCCCGCAGGATGTAGTCTGATTCTGCTGGTCCCATGCACCTGAGGACCGGGTATGAGAATGATCTTCGATAGAGCTTCCCATCCATCATCAAGAACCTCGGGGCCCTCCGCCTGAGTAGCTTGGCCTCAGCGGTGTTCTAGGAGAGTGTCGTCGGTCAAATATCGGACGTAGGCGTCCATCCAGGAGGGCTCTTGCTAACCAGTAATGCTTCATCCGCGACTTCAATGCTTGGGGCCTGAGGTGCTCCACATATGTTCTTCCCAGGTCCCGTCGGCCGAAGTGGCTAAACGGGATAATGCGTCAGCCCTGGCATTCTCCGCTCGAGGAATGTAGCTGACACGGAAGTAAGAGAACCGAGAGGCTTGGGATTGCACCTTGCTCAGGTAACGGGACATGGTTGGGTCCCTAGCCTCGTACTCCCCAGTGATCTGCCAGAAATAAGCTGAGAGTCCGTGAAGGCCCTCAAACGCCCTGTGCCTAACTCCTCAGCCAACCTCATTCCCGCTAATAGGGCTTCATACTCGCCTGGTTGTTAGTTGCCGGGAACTGGAATCTAAGAGCATACTCCACCGCATCTCCTTCTGGGCTCGCAAGAATGAGTCCAGCTCCGCTTCCTTGAGAATTTGCTGCTCCATCCACATGCAAAATCCAGTCCTCTTTTTCTGCCTCCTCGGTCGAGGGAGGGTCCACACACTCCTCCGGGTATCTCCTCCAAACCCTTCTCGGTCCAGGAACACTCAACCAAGAAATCGCTATCACCTGAGACTTCATGGCCGGCCTTGGTCGGATGGATAGGTCAAATTCACTCAGTTTAATGGCCCATTTGGCTAGCCGATCGGAGGTGTCAGGGCAAGACAAGATGGTCCGAAGAGGTTGGTCCGTGAGCACCACGATGGGATGAGCTTGAAAGTAGGGTCGGAAGCATTGGGCAGAGACCACCAGGGAAAATGATCTTCTCGATTCTAGAGTATCTGGTCTCGGCATCATGAAGTACCTTGCTAGTGTAATAGACCGGCCTCTGGACTCCATCAACATCCATGCACACGAGCACAGAGCTGACAGCTCGGGGGAGGCTGCGAGATATAGAAAGAGCTCCTCCCCACTCTTGGCTTGGACAACAGTGGGGGAGTGGATAAAAATTGCTTCAACTCCTCGAAGGCATCCTGACACTCCTTTGTCCACTCGAAGCCATTGACCTTGCGCAGCGCCTTAAAGAAGGGCAGGCACCTTTCTGCCAATCTTGACATGAAGCGACTCAAGCCGCCACCCCCGGTTAGGCGTTGCACCTTCTTCTTGTTAGCTGGGGCCTCATATCCAAGATAGCCCTGATCTTATCAGGGTTGGCTTAAATCCCTCGCTGGGTTACCATAAAGCCCAGAAACTTGCCTGCCACCACTCCGAAGGCACACTTGTGGGGGTTAAGCCTCATCCAATACAGCGCAATTTGTTGAAGGTCTCCTCGAGGTCGGCAACATGGTCAGTAGCACTGGTGCTCTTGGTCAGCATATCATCCATGTACACCTCCATGTTATGCCCTATCTGGTCCTCAAAGACCTTATTCATCAACCTTTGATAGGTGGCTCCAGCATTCTTCAGCCCAAATGGCATCACCTTGTAACAGTAAATCCCCTTTTCTGTAATAAAAGAGGTGGCTTCTTCATCTGTCGGGTTCATCCTGATCTGATTGTACCCCGAGAATGCATCCATGAAACTAAGGGTCATGCCCGGATGTGGCGTCCACTAGCTGGTCAATCCGGGGTAACGGGAAGCTGTCTTTGGGGCATGCCTTGTTGAGGTCGATGAAGTCCACGCACATCCTCCAGCTCCCACTGGCCTTGCGGACCATCACGACATTCGCCAGCCAGTCCGGGTAATGCACCTCGCGGATATGACCGGCCGCCAGTAGCTTCCGCACCTCCTCATCCACGGGCCTTTGTCGATCGAGGAGAAACTCCTTTTCTTTTTCCGGACAGTCGGCACTCCGCCCGAATATTAAGTTGGTGGGTAATCACCTCTTCTGGAATTCCTGGCATATTAGCTCGCATAAAGGTGAGGAGTCGGTCACGAGCCTCCTCCGGGAGTAGGGCTCCAATCCAGACTGTTCTCGTTGGGTCCTCCCCGAGGGGGAAAGTAAGCAGTCGCTCGGCCGGCTCTCCTCTTCTCTCCAGGTCTCGAGGATCCAGCGCCTCAGGTGCTGGCGCGGGTGCCACCCCCTGCGACTAGGGGCCATGTGGTAGCAAATTGAGGGTGGATTCTGCTCTCCCCGCATCTCCCCGACTCCTTCGCTGGTCGGAAACCTCACGAGGAGCCTCTTAGTGGATATGACAGCATCCAAAAGATTGAGCCCAGGCCTCCCGAGGATCGTGTTGTAAGCAAGGGGCACACGAACCATCAAGAACTTCATGAAAACCGTACTTTGACACGGGGTTATGCTAGCCATCACAGGGAGAGTGACCTCCCCCTTGACTTTCACAGAATCTCCAGTAAACCCCATTAGGGGCATGGCGATGGGCCGGAGCAGATCGGGCGATAAATTCATGCGAACAAAAGCATCATAGTTCAAAACATCCACAAGCTCCCACTATCAACTAGAATTCTCTTTACAGGATGTTTAGCGATCGTCATGGATACGACGACGCTATCATCATTTTTGTTTTCCACCTCCTCTAAGTCCTTTTTAAAGAAAGGAATTACAGAATCCAACTCCCCCTTTCCTCTCGACCTCTTCGGCGGGCCTCCTTTCTTCCAGGAAATCATTGCCACCGTCTTCTCCGTTGGGGCATTATCGATCATCGGCGGCGGGGGCGCTGACGGGCCAGGAGCTCCCGGGTTGTTCCTCTGGACGAACTTTCCCAGGTGGCCCTGCTGAATAAGGTCTTCTATAGCCTTCTTCAGCTGGCGACATTCGTCAGTATCATGACCGTGATCCCGGTGATAGCGATAATAGAGGTTCTTGTTGCAAGGGATCTTCGGGTTTAATGGAGGAGGGCGCTGAAGATAAGACTCCCCTTCAATCTCGAGCAAGATCTGAGATATCGGGGCGAGCAATAGGGTGTAGGGTCCATCTCTTAGTGCAGGGGCTCGGGGATGGTTGTCTGGCCGGCGAGGAGGCTCAGGTCTTCTGGGGCGAGCTTCGATAGATTCCGGTCGGGCCGGTTTCTTGGGGACATTCCCGCCAGCCTCACACAGGAGAAGTTGGCCTCGTCAGCCCGAATGTACTTCTGGGCCCAGGTCAAGAGCTCGGCGTAGGAGCCGGGTGGCTTCTTGTCGAGGGAGTATGCGAAGCGAGATAGGCGAAGCCCTCGCTTCAAGGCCAAAGTGGCCATCGAGTCTTCAAGATTGTAGACCTCCAGGGCGCCTCCTTGAACCGAGCGACATAATCCCGTAGGGACTCACCGCTCTTCTGCTGGACGGCGAAGAGGCTATCTGCTACCCTTGGAATCTTTCGGCAGGCATCAAAATGGGCCAAGAAAGCCCTTTCCAACTGGCGGAAGGAATCAATACTCCGTGGTGGCAGACGGGAGTACCAAGCTCGGACGGCCTTCTTCAAGGTGGCCAGGAAGGCGATGCACATGAGCGAATTAGTGGCCCCCTGGACTTGCGTGAGAACTTTATAACTTTCCAAATGGTCCAAGGGGTCTGTGGTCCCGTCATAAGGATCTAGCTGGGGAAGGCGGAACTGGATGGAGATGGGTTCTTCCATGATGCGGCGAGACAATGGAGGCCTGCTGTCGTAGTCCGTCTTAGGCATGTGGGTGATCCGACGGCTAAGTTCCTCCAACCTCTGGTTATACTCGTCGAGTCGATGCTCAGCTCGACGGGCCATCCGGCCATCAAAAGAGCCCTCCCCCAAAGATTCAGAAGACGGAGAACGGGGACGGCGATGCCAGCGGGGGCGCTCCTCCTCCCTCCGTGCCGCCGCTTAGGAGAGACACTGGCGTGGCGAGAAGGCAACCGGTGTCTCTTAGAAGATTCCCGGTGGTGAGGCTTGGGCGGAGCTTGATGGTGGCGATCCCCCGGCACTGGTGATCTCCTTCGGAAGGAATGCTGGCTGGGTTGCACCACCCCTGGGACTGATGGATTTGGCTCCGGCTGCTGTGCGGCCGCCTATTGGTGTGCAGGCCTTGAACCGCCACGCCAGAGATTGGACTTGCGTGGCTAGGGCGGTGAATCGATCATCTTGGAACTGTGGAGGAGGAGGCGCAGGGACTTCGGCCGGAGGAGCAAAAGGTCCAGCCTCCTGGGGATGCAGCGGCGCCGGAATGCTGGCCGTGAGAGCCGAGGGGACCTCCACAGGTGGATCGGCTCCTCGGCGCTGCCCCCCAGCGCAAGTGGCAGAGACTCCCTTCGTACGGGTCGTCACCATGGCTTCAAGAACTCGAGAAGAGAGATCACAGATTGCTGGTTCGATGTCTTTCTCTTCCCCCCCTTCCTGGTGCGCCAATCTGATGACGCCAAGTCACCTTCTTCAAGCGTCGGGGAAGACGGACGTCCTTCTCTCTGGACCCCTGCAAGAAAAGTCCCTGGAGACCGGATGCTCCGGTGGGGACCCTCCGATGCTCAAGTTAGTTACTTGGGATCAGACAAGAATTGCTCAGCAGAAGGGAGCTAAAATAGTTAGGGGTTTTGCTAGTAGGAAGAAAACTAGAAAACCAGAGTTCGAGTCCCTACTTACAGCGCGGGCGCGTGCTTTTATACCTGTTCAAATGTTCCATCTTTCTATTCCAGAAGATTGCTGTCGTACTATCACTGTGCACGCCGGAGGCATCCCGCGTTACCTGTCAATATGGCTTTACAGGTGTCTAGCAGCCACGGTTACATTTTGTGCGTGCCGTTGCTTGACATGACCGCGCACAATTGCAAGTGGTAGTGAATATACTCCGTAACGGGGCACAGTCATGCACAGTGACATATGCAATGCACCATACGCCGTTATGAGGCATGGCCGCAAGCAGCCACGGGAGCACGGCGAGTCATGTGGGCGCGCCAGGTGGCCCGAAGTTGTCATTTGGTTCAAAGGCTGGTTCACGTACTGAACGTTGATGATGCCTGCGCACCTCGAGACCGAAGGGGGTCTCGAGGTTGAGATGTAGTGACCTCACCCCGAGACCGGGGGGGTCTCGGGGGTGAGATGATGCTTGTGCACCCCGAGACCGGAGGGGGGTCTTGGGGTTGAGATATGGTGACCTCACCCCGAGACCGGAGGGGGTCTCGGGGTGAGATGGTGCTTGTGCACCCCGAGACCGGAGGGGGTCTCGGGGTCGAGATGTGGTGACCTCACCCCGAGATCGGAGGGGTCTCGGGGGTGAGATGGTGCTTGTGCAACCCGAGACCGGAGGGGGGGTCTCGGGGTCGAGATGTGGTGACCTCACCCCGAGACCATAGGGGGATCTCGTGGTTGAGATATGATGACCTCACCCCAAGACCGGAGGGGGTCTCGAGGGTGAGATGGTGCTTGTGCATCCCAAGACCGGAGGGGGGACTCGGGGTCGAGATGTTGTGACCTCACCCCAGACTGGAGGGGTTCTCGGGGTCGAGATATGGTGATCTCACCCCGAGACTCGAGGGGGTCTCGGGGGTGAGATGATGCTGGTGCACCCCGAGATCGATCGGGGGTCTCGGGGTCGAGATATGGTGACCTCACCTCGAGACCGGAGGGGGTCCGGGGTGAGATGGTGCTTGTGCACCCCGAGACCAGAGGGGGGTCCCGGGGTTGAGATATGGTGATCTCACCCGAGACCGGAGGGGGTCTCGGGGGTGAGATGATGCTTGTGCACCCTGAGACCGGAGGGGGGTCTCGGGGTCGAGATATTGTGACCTCACCCCGAGACCGGAGAGGGTCTCGGGGGTGAGATGGTGCTTGTGCACCCCGAGACCAGAGGGGGGTCCCGGGGTTGAGACGTGACCTCACCCCGAGAACGGAGGGGATCTCGGGGGTGAGGTAGTGCCTGTACACCCCGAGACCGGAGGGAGTCTCGGGGTTGAGACGCGTGACCTTCGTTAGCTGCTGTACCATTTGTTCTAACGGCGCTGGATCAGCCACATCACTTCATATTTTTATTTCTTTTATAACAAAACAAGGATTGGAAAAGGACGATCATAGTGTTTCAAAAACTATGATTGAATGGATCTCCATTGCTACATCCTTGGTGAGATGATTGCATCCAATCATTCTAGATGCCAAAAGGAATATGATCTTGGCCCTAAAACAATTTAGAAACGAGTAATCAGTGAGGGAAACCAAAAGGAGTTGCAAAAGAACCCTGAATTAGGAGAGCTTATAAGTGGCCCAAAAATATTTAAAATATAAAAATATAATTTTATTTTTAAAATATTTAGTAAAATTATAAAAAATAATTTTAAGATAATAAAAAAATTTATTAATTAGTTTATCTAAGAAACCTTCAATTTAGTACTTTTTAGAAAAATTATTTTTATTAAATTGAAAAGTTATAAATTTGAGCCAAAAATAATCATATTAAATAATGTGGTGTAAAATGAGATAAAATAATCATATATAATATTACATTATACTATAATATAATATACTAATATATATATAATATTAGTATATTCTTTTAATAATATAATAGATAAGAATAAATGTAAAATAGAATGAAGTCTAATATAATCTCATGGTTGGGAGTTAAGTAGAAGTGATGGATCAGGGATATAAGATAATGGACATAGGATCCTTAAATATATATCATATTTTTATTATTTTCAAAATTAATAAAAATGGAAGAATTTTGGGATCTCATCTTTGTTGAAAGTTTTCATCGCTGGATCTGGTAATCGCTAGTATCGTGACTATAAAGTTGTCACCATAAGCAAGAATTTAATATTAACAAGAGAGAAGTCGAAATCCTATGGTATTAAAAAACAAAGAAATGCAGGACTTTTGAATTCTTGAAACTTAATCCGAAAGGCACAAACTTACCCTCACTAGCTATTGGACAGTGTCTGCAATTTGCTGACTAGATAGCTAGCAGGATTATGGTTAACTTAGAGGGGTTAAATAGAGGTGTGATCGATCTAGCACATCGAAGGATCGATCTGACCCGCATACTGATTCATTATATTTTTTAAAATATTATTTAAATAAAATAATTATACACATATCTTTGTTTATGGGTAGTTAGGTGATTTGTCATCGTAATCACATTATCTCATTGCTTTTTACGTGGTCCTCTTCTACGACTTCTAGCCATTCAAAAGAAAGTTTTCAATCTTAATTTTTATCTTTTGTCTAAGACAATTTGAATTAGATGACTAATTTTTTCAAAACGGTCACAGTTATAATTTTTCGTGTAGACTTTATAGACTATAAGAGTTCCTTGCCAATGATTTCTTATCAAAGATCCAGACTTTATAGGTCCTGGATTTAGCCCTAAATGGCTAAACTTGATGATCAATGTGACACCGATAGAAGTAGTGAGCTCGGGAACATTGGGTTTAGTCCATGACTAATGTGCCCTATACTCCATATTGATATTAAATTCAATTTTTTTGCCATGGGGTGGGTGAGATCTTTCAACATGAGATATTGCCTATGGTAAATGCTAAAGAGCAAGAAACTGGATAGAGACTAGTAGAAACTATAAGTAGAGATCTTAACAAACTAAAGAGATTAGTATAGTTATGAATAGAATCTAAAGAAATTAAGGTAACTTATGGTAGTGTTTAATAGAAAAAATATTATTCATGGATAAGTGTACGGATAGAATTTATTCCCTGACTATCCCTAGGGATATTCCTTGGCTATACCATGATCATATCAAATGCAAAAAGGTAAATCCATATGATAACTTTTTTTTACTCTTATTTGGAGGGATAACCAGCTATCACTATGAGAAAGATGAGCATTTGTGGCAAACTTATAACGACGACTTATTGTCATCATTATAGGTTCCCTTATTACGGCGAAATAAATATTACAATCATTGTAATAACTATTTATTACGGCGACAAACTATTTCATCGTAATATCAATACTTCTAACAGCGAAATATAAGGTCGCCGTTATAGATAGAGTTTTTACTTAAAAAGATAATTATTTTAATTAAAGGTATTACGATGAAAATATTTCATCGTAATATCTCTAATTATCACAATGAAATCTAATTTCATCGTTATAGATAAAGTTTTTATTTAAAAAAATATTTATTTTAATTCAAGATATTACGACGCATAAAGATTTCATCATAATATCACCACTTATAATGGCGACATATAAATTCGTCGTTATAGAAAGTGTTTTTATTTAAAAAATAATTAGTTTAATTCAACATAATATGGTGAAAATAATATTTCACCATAATATATATATTTATAACGGTAAAATATTTTTCAACGTAATAGATAGAGTTTTTATTTAAAAAATAATTATTTAATTTAAGATATTAATAGGGAGCAGATTTTATTTTTGTTTTTGTTTTCGCACTATTACGGTGAAAACTAAATGTTGTTGTAATATGGAGCAGATTTTATTTCTATTTTTTGTTCTATTATGGCGAAACATTATTTTCACCGTAATATGAAGCAGATTTTATTTTTATTTTTTCTTCGTGCTATTATTTGTAATGGCGACATCTAAATGTCATCGTAATAGGGTGAGAGAATTTTTTTTGACGATATTACGGTGAAAAATATATTTTGCAGTAATATTGAGCAGATTTTATTTTATTTTTATTTTTTGTTCTATTACGATAAAAAATAGTGTTCACATAATAGGAAGTAGATTTTATTTTTATTTTTTCTTCGTGCTATTACGGCGACAATTTTGTTTCGTCGTAATAAGAAGCATATTTTATTTTTATTTTTTCTTCGTGCTATTACGACGAAAATTTCTCTTTCGCCGTAATAATTTCTTTGTAACGGCTATAGATAGATGTTGCCATAATAGATTGAGAGTATATTTTTTTTTAATTTTTGCTCTATTACGGTGAAAAATATTTTTTCGCCGTGATACGTTGATTTGTAACGGCGACATCTAAATGTCACCGTAATAGGATGAGAGTATATTTTTTTAATTTTTTCGCTATTACGGTGAAAATTATGTTCCTCGTAATAAGGTGATTTAAAACTTATTTACGAATTTTTAAAATTTGAATTTCATTTCTTTTGCCACATGTGACTAATTGTGTTAGCACTACCCTTTGTCCGTCAATAAGATCCTTCACTAGGCCTTTTAAAATATATAATCACGAAGGCTAACCACTCCGGAAAGAGTCTTCCCCTATAGGCTTAGCTTGGGCCTTTTAAAGAACACAATTATAAGTGCTAACCATTCTACCAACTTTGGAAAGAGTTTTCCCTCCTATAGGCCTAGCTTGGGCCTTCTCAAACATGTTATTATAAGCGCTAACCATTTCACTAGCTTTAAAAAGAATCATTCCTCTATAGGCCTAACTTGGGCCTTTTCAAGTATATAATTATTAGTGTTAACTACTTCACCAGCTTTAAAAAAGTCTTCCCTCTACAGGCCTCGCCTAGGCCTTTTTAAGCATGCAATCACGGGCACTAACCACTCCATTAGATTTGAAAAGAATCTTCCTTCATTAAGTCTAGCCGTTTTAAAACATACAATCTTGAATGCTAACCATTCTACCAACTTTGGAAAGAGTCTTCCCTTCTTACAAGCCTAACCTAGGCCTTTTAAGTATGATCACAAGCGTTAATCATTCCACTAGCTTTGGAAAAAGTCTTCCTCCTTATAGGTTTAGTCTAGGCCTTTTCAAGCATATCATTACAAGTGCTATTTACTACAAACTTAAGTTAGAAGAGGTTGGATTGGATTCAAAATATTCTTAAAGCCAAATTGATTTGAATTGATTACTTAAAATTAAAATTAAAATCAAATAGAACTGAATAAAAAAGTTTGGATTAGTTTATCAGTTTACTTGTATTTGCTATAGATGATCATAGGACCATTTTCATTGGCAAACTTTATATGGTCAAATGACAATCCAATTATTCATAATGAAAAATAACATATTTCTCACACAACCCAATTATTCATACATGTGTATAACATCTCAATTTTAATTATAGTACAAATGAAAGCCCATATATATATACATATGATTTAGTTTGATTATATTAGTTTTTACAAGTCCAAATCAAAATTGAAACAACTTTTTTGTTTTAAAAATTTTTAAATCAAAACCAAATTAAGAGAAAAAAATCAATTTAAACCAAATTAACATCATTGTTCAAATCAATTTTATAGTTTAGTTGATTTTTTTAAGCACTTTTGCTCCTAATCGTCAGCTTAATCTTGCTATGCATCCACATAGGAAAGAGAGGACTTATAAGGTTTTTTTTTTTGATAAGTCAAGGCTTTATATATCTTAAAAGCCTCCAAAATTCCTACGACATTATTAGGTAGCATTGGTAAATACAATCAAATTATTATAAACGAGGTAACTGAGCCTTCTATTATTCTTATCAATGCGGATGCGACGAAAAGCATTCTTTCTCATCTTATATCTAATATTCTAATAAAAATATATTTGAGGATAAAGAATAAAAATAAGGTGAGAGAGGATCTCCTGGCCAAATTCCTCTCTTGCACTTGAAACATCTAGTATGACCATCATTAACCATTTAGCAAAAGCAAAATTAAAGTTGATTCAAGCCACCCACTCCATAGGAAAGCCTGTTATTTGCATAACTTGATTATTTTAGGCACCTCATAATTATTATTTTTCATATAATAGTAAAAAATTCATCTATCTAACTTGAATTTTTGGTTATTTGATCTCATATAATCTCAATCATAGCTAACTAGGTGAATCTTACTTTACCTTAAGTCAATCTCTTTGATTGCATCTAAATTACAACTGATTAAACATGATCACATTCAATCATATGCAATCATACTTAACAAAACCCTTAGCCAACCAATTCAACTTTTCTTTATATCTCATCTTTCTAATCAATTTACTCTAATTTGAAACCATCATAATACATGAATTTAATTAACTTCTAAATCTTACACTTGTATCAAAACCGAACCCTTCATTAACCTTTTATGAGAGTGAGTAATCCCTAGATGTCATTGGATCTCTTGGTGTTCTCACATTGTAATCTTTGCTTTCTTATCATGAATACACTCCAAGAACAACCTTCTCTCCCTCGTGTAGTGTATTATAAGAAAAAGGCTTCCATTTTAATCCACCATTCTTCTCTTCCTCTGCAACCACTTTTAAAATAGTATATTAAAGGGTCTCTACCTCACCATTTTTTTCTAGCTTTTGACTTTCTCTCCACTCTCTTTATCTTGATTCATTTTTTTCTAAAATCCTCACATGCACCCCTCCTACACATCTAATCGTGGCTGGGTAGGGCAGCATCATTAGATGAATAAATGGTAGCGAAAATTTAAGAGGGGCAATCAGAAACTTAGATGATCTCATGGGAGGCTTTTGAAGCAATAAACTCTTTATCCATGACTCCTACGTAGGCTAGGCTGTTTCTCTCAGCTATAATAATAATTCCAAAAGAGCCATTGGTCGTGGCACAACATTGGTTTCAATCCCTTCCAAAACCATGAATAATCCTTTTAGGTAGTGTTTGATAGAAAAAAAATTATCTATGGATAAGTGTATGGGATAGAGTTTATCCCTTGGCTATCCCTTAGCTATTCCATTGATCATATCAAATGCAAAAAGATAAATCCATAGGATAACTTTTTTTTTTACTCTTATTTGGAGGGATAACCAGCTATTCCTACATTTTCTAAGGAATAAATTGAGGGGATATCCCATGGTTAACCATGGTTAACCATGGATTACCCCTTTGGTTAACTTTATTCCTAGCTATCCCTTATAGTTATGGCTTTTGGGAATAAAAGAGGATATCCCCTGAATATCCCCTCTTATCCCCTATTTCAAACACTACCTTAGCTTTGCCATTAACAATATGAATCTCTGGTAGTACTATAAGAAATTATTTGTTTTGTGATGGCTATATTCCTGCATTTTCTAAGTAATAAATTGAGGGGATATCCCCTCTTATTCCCTATTTCAAACACTATCTAAGAGAATTAGGAGGGCTTGTAGGAAGATGAGAAGGGCTTAAGAGATGAGGTGAGGAAAAAGAGTTGAAGCCTATGTATAGAGGTTAAAGGGCTTTCAAATGGTCCAAATAACCTTGGTAACTAACCATATGGTAGTTGAAAAGGGTAAATAAAACTTCTTGACTAAAAATAAAAATACTCTTTGTTTATGGTAATTAGAAACGAGTTTTTTAAAAATTAGACAAAAATATCCCTAAATTAGCTATTTTTGACCATTTTGGGAGGTATTTTTGAAAAATATCTATCAAGCCAAGCATGTTGTGCTTGGTGTGTAAATTTGGCAATAGCTTGGGGATGGCCCGGGGCAATCTATACTGGTCTCCGTCCTTATTAGAAAAAATATTTCGTTTCCCGTCCTGTTAAGCCGTTATAGTTAACGAAACGGGAATGGGGATACCAGGCTGGGTAAACGGATACCCGTTTATCCATTTATATAAAAAAATAAAATATAATTTATTAAAAAATAAAAAATAATTTTTTTTAAGGATAAGATGAAGAATAATCGAGAACAACCAAATGATATTGATACATATAAGAGATTCTTTGACTTCTGAAATGGTTTGATTTAGGCTTCTTAAGAAATGCATATTACCTTTAACATAGTAACAAACCAGATAGAAAATAAAGATTTTCAATGCAATAATCGTAAAAAAGGAATATATTCAAATTTCAAAGTAAAAAATAAAGAGATGAACGTACCAAAGAAAGAAAAAGGTGTTGAAGGGCAACGATGGGGTAGCAATTGATGAATATAGACAATGGAGCTAGATTCTCGTCTCAAAACTTTAGATCGGCTGCATGAAAGAAGAAAAAGCAAGAGTCAGGAAGAATAAATTTAAATATATTTTACTATATATATATATATATATTTATTTTTAATTTTTAATTTTTAATATATTAATATATTTATATTTATATATATTTAAATATATTATATTAAAGCTACTGGGGGCGGGAATGGGTAAACGGGGATGGGGCAAAGAATACCGTTCCCAGGCCATTTACCCGTTTAATCGTTAATGAAAAATCTCCATTACCCGTTAAGCCGTTTAGACCGGGGATTTCTCGACGCGTTAAAAATAGTACTGGCTGGGTAAACAACCAAATGAAAAAAGTTGCCATCCCTAGATGGTGTGCCAATTGCCAACCTCACAAGCCTGGCATGCCGGCCCATGCACTAGGTTTGACATGCGTAATGGGCTAGCCCAATAGGATGTGTCGTGGGTCAATCATGCCCATATATGGGCTAGAGGCCAGCTCATGGTGGGCTGTTGTATTGTGGGCATTAATGGATGGTCCATTATGATCCGTCAGATGAGTAATGCTAGATACAATATGGCAATTGTAGTAGCTATGCTATGTTGGATTAGATCCGATTGATATCTCTATGTTAGTTAATTTATGGACATTTGTAGTGTTGAGTAACTTAAAAACAGAAAAAAGAAAGGGAGCCCTACGGCTTAACCTAAGCCCACCACTACCAATTTCATGGCCTCTTTTGCGCCTAGCGAGCCTTGGCTGGTAAACACCCACTTATCCATCTGATTATTTCAGCTAGGATTTTGGTTAATCATCACTTGCTTTCCATCATTGTAGGCCTTGTTAGCCAAATGCCGACCAGTCATTCAAGGTGCGAAAAGGACCATCTTGACTCTAAGACTTCGAAGCCACTCACCAACTAGGGTGCCCAAGAGACATTGCAAAAGGTTCTATTTATTAGAGCTTTTTGGTGTCCCAAAATATTTTTTAAAAAAATAAAATATAATTTAAAAGTATTTTCAAGATAGCATAAAAAGTTATTAAATGCTTTATTTAAGCAAGCTTCAATTCACAGTTTTTACAAAAGCTATTTTTATTATATTTAAAGATCATAAATCCTTCATATTTAATATTAAATATAATTATAATATATATAATTAATTATATAATATTATTTTAAAATATTATTAATAAAATATATCATGATATTATTAAAAAACTATAATATAATTTACTAAATATTTTGTAAAATTATTATTATAAGTATAATATAATTATTTAGTGTAAAATAAGATAATATAATACTATAAAATAATATACTAATACAAATAATATTATGTAATATTATATTATAATAATATCATAATATTTAATTATTATATTTTATTTTATTATGCTATAATATTATAATATGATATTATTATACTCTATTTTTATTATTTTATTTTAAATTTATTTTTTAATTTAGTTATCAAATAAATATTAAAGTCTCATGGCCTTTACAAATGTTATTATCAAAGAGTAAATAATTATTTTTTATAAAAAAAAGTTACTTGCAAAGCACTATTGCCAAAAGTTTTAATAGCAACAATTTTGCCACATAAAATCTAAATGGTTACGGCTAGTCACTTGAGTGACGGTCGTTTGCGTTTCTTTCTCTGTGGTCATTTTCTTTTCTTTTTTTCTTTTTTTTGGTACAAAACGAGCCATCATATACCTTTGATGCGAGGACAATCCAAAGATTAAAGAAAAGAAACATCAAAAGGAAAGATGGAATCTTATCTTTCTGAGATCAATTTTACTCAGTGAAGTGATGAGCTACAAAGAAGGTAACCCAGTCAGCCGCACAGTTTGTATGATCCCCCCGGATCCTCACCATATGAGGATCCACCATTGTTGACGGATGAAGGGAGGCACCGTCCCTTCCTCTGCCATCGTTGACGACTGGGCAGAGCGGGCGCTGCAGCCAGTCAAGAAAGGGGGCGCCGATGCACCCCCCTTCACACGGACACAAGGGAGGGGATAACCCTCCCCTCGCCATGATTTAAGGAGGGGGGAAGCACCCCTCCTCCTCCATTCTCCTCCCCCCACTCTCGGCCAAGGTAAGAGAGAGAATGAGAGAGAAACATAGAGGGAATGAGAGAGGGAGAGATGCGGAACCAAGCCGGTTCACGGCTTGATTCGGGCCCGGCAGAGTGGCCGTCGCCTCATCGGGCCTGGGCGGCGGCCAGGGGACCTCACCAGCAGTGGACGACCGTTCGATGAGGGTCCGGCTGGCCGTGGTGGCCGGCCGTGCCACCGGCACGGTTCCAAGCCGCGGACGATCGAGAGAGAGGAGAGAATAGAGGGAGAAAGATAGTGAGAGGGAGGCGGTCGTGACGGCGGCCGGCTTTGGCCCGGTCGCCGGCGGCCGGGCTGCCCATGGATTGGCCGGTGGTGGCCCTGGCTGCCGGCATGACTCCCCCTATTTCGGTGAAACAGGGGAGGAGGTGGGGAAGAAGGAGGCGTGGGCCGGCTTGGGCCGTCCCACGTTGGGTCCTATTGGGCCGGCTCATGCTATTTTTGGAGCTGCATTTTGGGCCCCATATTGGGTCGGAAATAGAGAAATAAAAATATGATCCGATTCGGCATTGATTCTAGTTTATCAAGATATTTTTATTTCCCCATTCGGGCTTATATTGGGAGATATTCGAGCCCAAAGTTGGGCCCAGGATTAGACTGGGTAGACCTTAAGGGGTGCTTTATTATTTCAATTTTAAAGATTTAATTGTAGAAATTAATGCTATAGGTAACCAGATGTCCACATAGCTGATTAACAGTTTGAAATTAGCATACTGAGGTTAGTAAGCTATTTATTATAATTTTTATAATTTATTAGAATATGAAAATTGTGTATTTAAATTCTATATTGATATATATTGTATTATTTGAAAAAATAAGACAAAATGGAACTTTGTTACAATTGGGTATCTGTTATAATTATATGTGATTACTAATATTTTGCAAAGTAATGGATTATAAATGTGCAAAAATTGAATGATGTGATTATTTTGGCTTTGCAAAATATACTGGTATTATTGATGTATTTTTTATGCTATGAATGTACAAACCACTGTATATGATATGAGGAGCTTATGCTTATGATGATGCATGAGGTGCTACATGCAAATATGATGATGATATGTGTTGCCGCGGTTCTCATATAATGTGAAATAATATGAAATGCCGAGAGATACGAGACCCACCTCCACAGGGTGAGATATGTGGAGGACACACATCTAGAGGATGTGATGTGATTGATATATGGCATAACCACACACATCTAGAGGATGTGTTGTGATTGATTATGATATATGGCATAACGCCTCTTAGGGGACATTAAAGAGTGATACACAGATGGGTATTGTAGGGCCGTGGGACACAAGGAAATAACAATATGAATATAGTGGGTTTGTTTACATTGCATATTTCATTTATTGTTAATTAAGCTTCCAAAATTATTTGAGCTGATGGCATACATGTTTTGATAACATGATGAATGTATTTGAAATTGGAAATTTTATACATAAAAATATGGTTTGATAATATCTTGACGAAATGATATTATGTGATAGTAGGCTTACTTATTGAGTGTAAGCTCATATAAATCTTACAATGTTTTTCAGAGCCACAGGACTGAAGAATGGGATTTGGGGTAGTTGGAGCTTATGTCAGAGGAAATTAAGATCCAACATTTTGTTGTAACCATTGATTTATGTATAATGGGCATATAGCCCAAAACTCAATTATGGCTTGTAATATTTGACTTTGAATGACATAGCAGTATTATCCTTCCTTGAATAAATTGGATTGTTACAAGACACCTTGCATGCCAGGCATGCGGTGGGTTGCCACCCCTAGATCCCAATTGGGTCTGGGCGTGACACTTTTGTGGTATCAGAGCCTGGTTTGACCTTAGGGACAAACATAGATGACACTAGGCAAAATAGTAGGATGACACTGGGAGGGTAACAACTCTAAGAAGATATTTTTTTAAAAATAAATATGTTTTGAAAACTTAGGGGTTTGTAAAGATATTGATTGGAACCAAACTTGGCAGGGAATAATCATGCCTCGTCACACCAGAAGTATGCGACAAGTTGGAGGTTCCCAGGCTGGTGACTCTGGCCAGCAGGGAGGCCAGCAAACTTCTGGAGGTTTTGGTTCCATTAATGTGGCTGGCAATGGCCAGCAACAGCCAGACTGAGATACTTCAGGTCCTTGTGGAAATGGTGCAGGCTATGCAGCAGCAGATCCAACAAGTGTGCCTGCTCAGCCCGTCCCTCCTGCTCCGCAACCTCGCGAGTCGAACCTGAACCACCAGTCCAGCCCGCTCCGCCGCAACCCTGGCAAGGAGGAGGTCGAGCTTTGCTGAGTTTAAGAGCTTAGCCCCTGCTCCCTTCTCTGGATCCACCAACCCCACTGATGCTGAGGGGTGGATGAGGGAGATGGAGAAGGCCTTCAGGGCCCATGGTAGCCAGGAGGAGGAGCGGATTAGATTTGCCACCTACCTCCTTCAAGGGGAGGCATATGATTGGTGGTTGCATATGGAGCAGCGATTGGGTGGACAGGCTGTTTCCTGGAGGGAGTTCAAGGAGGTCTTTTTCAACAAATACTTCCCCAGTAGTGTGCAAAGACAGATGGAGTCTGAGTTTCTGGAGCTGGAGCAGAAGAATCTTTCTGTGGCCCAGTACGAAGCCGAGTTCACTAGGCTAGCCCGGTTTGCTCCGGAAATAGTGACCACTGAGAGAGCCAAGATCACCAGGTTCACTGAAGGACTGCGACCCAAACTAAGGCAAGCAGTCAATGCATTTGAACTCTCACATATTGTGCTATGGTGAGTAAAGCCCTGGTGATCGAAAGAGACATGAATAGGAACCAGAAGGAGTGGGAGCTACAGAGGAAGAGGAAGGGGTCTCCTTCGGGCCAGTCTTCGGGGCAGGCCAAGAAGAAAGATATATCAGCCCCCTCAGGACCGAAGGGTAAGGAGACCCGTTGCCCTCAATGCGGGAACTTCCACCGGGCAGGCAGTGCCGTGGGCCGAGAGGTGCCTGCTTCATATGTGGAAAGTGGATCACAAGATGGCCACTTGTCCCCTTCGAGAGATCAGCTGCCTTCTCAAATCTGGGATGAACCAGCAGCAGCCGAGGACCCAGGGAAGGGTCTTCACCCTCACCCAACAGGATGCTGCCGCTTCTAACTCCGTTGTGGCAGGTATACCTGTTACCTAAGTACTCCTTTAAGATTATTTTGTTCATATGCGATATAATGCATTGATCATGAAGGATAATAGGATCGCTATATGACATCTAAGACAACTAAACTTTGTGATCAGGGACAATTAAAGTAGGCAACACTTATGTCAGACTTTAGTAGATCCGGGTGCCACGCATTCGTTTATATCTGAGGCTTATCTTGCCACAATGCATCGTTGACACCTGTTCCCCTAGAACAGAGTTGCACATTGCATTCCCAAATGGAGATGTTATGAGGGTGGACTCAGTATGCAATTGCCTGATTAATTTGAAGGATAAAAAGTTGAAGGCTGATCTAATCGTCCTTCCACTAAAGTCCTTTGATGTTATCCTTGGGATGGACTGGTTGGCCTCCTATCATGCTTCAGTAGACTGTTTCAGGAAAATGGTGATCTTCAAAATCCCTAATCAGCCTGAATTCAGTTTTACTGGAAGCCAGGAACACCTGGCCTCAGTGTTTGTATCAGCACTGCAGGCTGCCAAATATTTGAAGAAAGGTGGCCAAGGGTTTCTTGCTGTGGTCAAGGACCTTCAGCAGGAAGAGGTGAAGTTGGAGGATATTCCAGTGGCTATGGAGTTTCCTGACGTCTTCCCGGATGATTTGACCGAATTGCCTCCAGACCGGAAGTGGAGTTCACCATTGATTTGGTCCCTGGCACTGGACCTATATCCAAGGCCCCTTATCGCATGGCCCCAGCTGAACTAAAAGAGTTGAAGAGCCAATTGCAGGAGCTCCTAGACCGGGGATTTATCAGACCGAGTGTCTCCCTTGGGGTGCTCCAGTATTATTTGTCAAAAAGAAAGATGGAAGTCTTCGGCTCTGCATTGATTACCGAGAAATCAATAAGGTAACAGTGCGGAACAAGTATCCCTTGCCGAGGATGATGATCGTTTGATCAACTCCAAGGAGCTCGGGTATTCTCGAAGATTGATCTTCGGTCAGGATACCATCAACTCAAGGTCAGGCTGGAGATGTGCCTAAGACAGCATTCAGGACTAGGTATGGCCACTACGAGTTCTTGGTGATGCCGTTTGGGTTAACTAATGCCCCGGCAGCATTCATGGACTTGATGAACAGAATCTTTAAGCCATACTGGACCAGTTTGTGGTGGTGTTCATTGATGACATCCTGGTGTATTCTAAAAGCCAGGAGGAGCATGTGGACCACCTGAAGATTGTTCTGCAAACTCTTCGGGAGAAAAAGCTTTATGCCAAGTTGCAGAAGTGTGACTTCTGGTTGAGCCAAGTATCATTCTTGGGTCATGTAATATCTAAAAATGGCATAACTGTGGACCCAAAGAAGATTGAGGCCGTAAACTGGAGTCGACCTTCCAATGTATCTGAAGTCAGAAGCTTCGGGGGCTGGCTGGATATTATCGCAGATTCATGGAGGGCTTTTCTCGCATTGCTCTACCCCTGACTCGCTTGACCCAAAAGCAAGCGAAGTTTGACTGGACGAGGAGTGTGAGAGAAGTTTCCAGGAGCTGAAACAACGCCTAGTGTCAGCCCCCGTCCTTACCCTTCCGTCAGGATCTGGAGGATTCACTCTATACACGGATGCTTCTCGGAAGGGATTGGGATGTGTTCTGATGCAAAATGAGAAGGTGATAGCTTATGCCTCCAGACAGCTAAAGCCATACGAGCAAAATTATCCAACTCATGACCTGGAGTTGGCCGCTGTGATTTTTGCCTTGAAGATCTGGCGGCATTATCTATATGGAGAGGCATGTGATGTGTACACAGACCATAAAAGTCTGAAGTACATCTTCACTCAGAAGGAGTTAAATTTAAGGCAAAGGAGGTGGATGGAGCTACTAAAAGATTATGACCTGAACCTGCACTATCACCCAGGGAAGGCCAATGTGGTAGCTGATGCCTTGAGTAGGAAGTCCTCCTCGGAGTTAGCTTCTATGATCACTCTCAGCCTCACATCCAGAGGGATCTTGAGAAGCTGGAGGTTGGATTGCGAGTACAACGGTCCGATGGGCTTGTAGCAGCACTTGTACTCCAACCAACTCTGTTAGACAGGATCAAGTCCTCCCAGAAAGAAGACTTGGACCTGCAAAAGATTAAAGAAGCTGTGAAGTCAGGGG